>PVIC010003770.1:0-66801 GCA_004025085.1 Thryonomys swinderianus | reverse complement strand
TTTTATGGTATTATGTGGTGACCACACCTGTGTATGGCCTTCATCTCAGGGGGGCAGAGCTGATACTCAGGCTCTAAAGTATTCTGTTGTGTATGCCTAGGTTAACAAATTGTTTTATTTGGATCTCAATTTATATTTACAAGTATATATTATGTTATTATAATACAACAAAATCTATTTGGCATTGAATGGAGTAAATATTTCTGTTCCACACAGATAATCCTTTTACTTGAGGTTCATTGTTAGATATTTTTAATTGACGTCTTGCTGTAAGTTAACATTTCCAGTTAGCACTGTGTGTTATGATTAAGGTTTTTGTGGCTATTATTGATACTTGTCAGAGTTTCAATATGTTGTGATTGTGTTGATCATGGTGATATTTTGAGCGACAGCAGAAATAGTTGTTTTATACCTGCCCACTTAGGCACCAAGTATTTCTATATTGGTTTTCTATATTTTCTATATTTATTATGCTGCAAACTTTTCTATGTAGCTTGTGAACCAGAAGCGAAACATTTCTACTTTGGGCTTCTGTTCTTTCGTTAGCGGGATCCTTCACGCTACAACATTTATGTTACGTAGGAATTATCTTCCTGGTTGACAGAGAAGGAAACTCCAGCTTTAAAAGTTAAATGACTTGCACAGCCACTTAGGAAAAGTCAGTGCGGACTTACGATCGGGACCGAGGCCTGTGCCACAGTCAGTGCGCTCCAACTTTGAACAGCTCCTCTGGAGAGAATCTCACTGCTTCCCATAGCTGCGCCATTCCCTCAGGAAAGGCCTGGATGTCGGTAACACAGACGCCTGTGGGAAGTTCATAGTGTCTGGTGTAGACAGGATAATGCTTGGGATTAAAGGAATGAGCTGGTGGCCTAGTGGAGACCTGCATTTTAATCCTCGCCCCCGACTCTGCCAAGGGAGGACTGAGGAGAAGTTCAGGGTGCGGCTTCCACGTGCTTAGCTGGGCGCCTTCACGGGCTGGACTCACTGTTGGCCAGCGATTTAGAGCAGCGTTGGAAAGAAGCAATGACTGGCTACTGCTTTCTATCCTAAGTCAGTTTCTGGAAATACTTAACCTTGGAAAGATAAGATGGAAATACCGCTCACAGTCGGTTTTCTATATTGTTAAAATCTTAGCATTTTGGGGCTCATCTCTTATTTTAACTAGAGATTAGGTTGAAGTTAACATTGATCATTATTCATGATATTCTATTTTCGGGATTCGAGCAGCGTGTAGGCCAAGGAGGGCGTCTCTCTGCATTTTTAAAGCCAACTATTACTGAGTTCGTGTGTTTGGCAAAAGATTCACTCGTGAGATGTGGGCCCCCTTCCACTGAGAGTCTTGTGTGGAAGTGGAAGGGCTCTTTCTTCTTTTGGTTACCATTCCCTCGTTCTTTTTCATAAGTCAAAAGGTGGAGGTTCGGGGTGACCAGAGCCCTGCTGGAGCCGTGTGTCTCGGGGTCCGGGGCACTCTGCTGCGCCAGCTCCCTTTTGGTGATTTAGTGTGCCACTTGTGGCATCGGGAGTTGGATTAGATAACTTTTATTTTTTGGCAGCTGTTCCCTTTTCTGTTGTGTTTTATCGCACTATAGAAGCTCTAGGTTTATCCTCTTACCTCAGGAAGTTGGGGGAGGAGAGCACGGGGGATAGTGCTTGGAAAGAGAAGAATCCAAACTAAGTAGAGCACCATTTCTCCCTTAGTCGATGTCAGCAGGTATGCTGGCCCTTTCGCAAGTGTAGCTGCGCATGACATAATTTGTGAAATGCTGCTTCCAGCCTTCGCATCAACCTTATCTCACACAGCAGTTTAAGAAAAACAACAGTCCTCCGGAAAGTAAGCGCTTGCACTTTGGCACTTTCTGACCGGAGCTCTGAGCAGAGCTGGCCCTCGGGGTAGTTCCTCACCCTTGCTTTGGCCCTTTCTCTCCAGAGTGAGGCAGGCAGCTTGATTGCTCGGCTAGATTAATCCTCCAACTCAGAAACGTGTCCAACTTATTCCACTTAGAAATAAATCCAGTGACCTCATTTACATATTTGGCCTTATTTTCTTCTTGGTTTGAAGTATATTTTTTTTTCTTTGTCCATTTGAGATGGGATCTGGCTTTGTAGCTCCAGATGACCCTGAGCTCTCTGTGTAACTCAGACAAGCCTTGAATTCAGCAGTCCTCCTGCCTCTGCCTCCTGAGTGCTGGGATGACAGGTGTGAGGCATCACGCCCAGCATTGTGGTATGTGGTTACTGGGGATCAAACTCTGGACCTTGTGCTTGCAAAGCAGATACTGGAACCACTGAGCTAAATCCCGGGCCTGAAGCATATTTCTTTGGTAGCTTCTCTTCTGTGACAGCTTTGGAACCGGAAGTTGTTGCTGGTGATGACCTGCTGTTATTTGGTGGTGTCTGCTAAAGCCAAGTCTGGGGTGGGAAGTTTAGCAAAGTTCCAAGGCCAGGTCCTCGCCCTGCTCCAAAGGACAGAACGATTTCACATCTGAGAATCACTCCTTGCTTTAAACCTCGCAGACATTTTAGGCTTGGCCTGTGCTACCCTTTGTGTAGTGCTGTACAAATGGTGATACTCCTCCTCCTTGTGAGTCTTCCGAACACCGTGGGTGAGAAATCAGGGGAGAAAAATGACCAGAATTACTCAGCGGCACCCCCAACACCGGGAAGGGCTGAGCAGGGCCCGTGCGTCCGAGGGACCTGCGACTGCCTGGCAGCTGCAAGTGGGTCACGCCCTGGCCTCTCTGCCTGCCACGTGCCGGAAGCTTCCCAGGCGCCGCTCTGCGGAGCCTCTCAGGGCCCCACGCTGGGGCTTCCGCCGCGCCTTTTCTAGCAGGAGTTCGGAAGAGCCGCGGAGCTGGCCTCTGCTCTGAGGACACAGTGGCACTGGCTTGTCGGAGGGGGCAGTGTGGCCTGTGCGGGCGGCTGAGGGGCAGGACGGGCCGGGAGGGAAGCGTTTGTCCTCCTGAGTGCCCCCCGTGTGCTCAGTCCCTGCGAGCACAGCCTGTGCCGTCTGCCGTGTCCCCAAGAGCAGGGCGGATGTTCTGCTGGAAATGGGGTTCTTCCCTTCCCCACAGCAGCTCATGGGGTTTGTTGTCTTTTCAGTTATTGTTTTCCTTTCTCAAAGCTTCACATGAGTCATCGTCCCTGTAATTTTTCTCTCTTGTCTTATAATTTTATTGTAATAATTCACTGCAGGATGTCACTCCACACAGTGTCTTGGCCCAGCAAACACCTGCTAATGTGTCAAACAAGTGGGTTCAGACAGTTTAGTGAGTGTCTCCTTACTCTTGTTAACTCTTTAGGTATTTGTATCAAAAGCAAAAGGCAGGTCTTTTCATCTTAATACTCCTTTTTCTTGCAAAGGTGTGTTCTTGTGAAAAGGTGTGTGTTGCGATTCTGTTCAAATCAGCAGAGAACAGGGAGGCCCAGGGTGCCGGTCAGGAGGGGCCATGGGAGGCGGGACCCTCACAGCCTGCAGCCCGGGGAAGCCCTCCCTGGGCGGTACACGAGAGGAGGTCGTTGTGCCATCTGTTAAACTGTCAGGAACTTGGGTTCAAAATATGTTATACATTTGCTTATTCCACAAATTAATCTGAGGAGCCCTTTGAAGTGTCTGAGAATAGAAGTGTTGCAGACTTTTGATTTCTCCAGATTTTGGAATATTTGCACATATGTAAAGAGATATCTTGGAGAAGCATTCTGTGTCTAAGCATGAAATACATTTTTGGTCCCTATGCACCTTAGACACACATCCCAGAGATAATTCTGTGCATGTTTCCAGTGCAGTTTGACCAGCCCATTGCTTGAGGCCACGTGTGGACTTTCCCGTCATGCCCTTGAGGCGGTGCTCCCACTTGCAGCTTCTGCAGCATTTCCGGCCTGGGCTTTTCGGATGAGGATGCTCACACTGCGCATCCTAAGTGGCCGGCGTCCTCTCGGTGACCGAAGACCAGACAGATGAGCATCCTGGAGATTACGCCCTAGAGATGGGAAACGAGATACACAGAACTGCGTGGGCCAGAGCTGTGCTCGTCCTGTGCCGTGGGCTGACCGTGGGCAGGGGCGGGGTGGAGGCCGGGCGTCTGCAGAGAGTCGGACTGCGAGCCCAGCTTGGGGCCAAGTCCTGCCTGAGCAGGAGGATCGGGGGTCTGAGGGGGCGAGCGAGGTGGGCATGGTCCCGAAGAAGCGGCTCACTGAGTGTCATGGGAGCCCCGTGGGTCCTTGCAGGGGAGCCCCTGAGCTTCCCCGTATTCGAGAGGACCCCAGATGGTACGTGAAGAGAAGAGTGAGGAACGGAAGGGGAGGCAGCACCGGGAGAAGGCGCGGCCCATTCTAGCCACCAAGGACGAGGACGGAGCTCTTCACAGACTGGGGCACTGGCGGCCGAGACGGTTCCGAGGCCGGAGCCTGTGGGCCCGCAGTGTCCGCAGCCCGCAGCGCCGGCAGCCAGGCCGGGAGGCTCGGGGCCCGGGGTGTGGCGTCCTGGGGAGCACGGGTGACAGCCAGCCCCGTGCTCGGGCGGAGGGTGTGGGGTGCAGCTCTGAGCAGCGCAGGCGTCTGGTCTGCATTTTTGAAGGTAGAGGCGGAGTCCTGGAACCTGGCAAGGACGTTTCCGGGGGCACCCAACACACCTGCCATTATTTCCTCCGCGTGCCAGACGGGCTCCAGGCCGGGCAGTGGCACCGCCCAGCCAGAAGACCTGCCCTTCTGGACGTGCACACACAGCCCTCGCAGCGGGGAGCGCTGGGCCAGCGGGACTCGCAGTCCTCCCCTTCCTCGGGCTTCTCTGAGTTTTGCGCACTGTGGGCCGCGTTCAGTCCCTCTGCCTTATCCGGCTCTCGGAACTGCAGTTTGTGCATCTTCTCGTGCTTTCATTCATTCACCCATTTATTCATTCATTCACTCATTTATTCATCATTCATTCATTCACCTGTTCATTCACTCGTTCATTCATTCACTCATTTATTCCTTCATTCTGTCACCAACAAATACGAAGTGTCAGCAAATGCTTGAAATGCACAAAGGAAGGATTCAGGATATAGGTCAATGTGAAGGGTATGGGTTCAAATCCTGATAAACACAAATGTACACACTGAATAGAATAGACGAAGTGAGTCTGCTCTTTGTTTTTAGATGGCACCACATCAGCAAAACAGTTGAATGCTCATTCATTCATTGCTTCATCCTCAACCCCTGCTTGGTTAAAAAGTACATTCACGTAGATCCCAGAGAGTTTCCTGTTCATGTGTCCTGGCTTAAGACTTTTAAAACAATTTGAAGCTTCATTTGTAAAAATTGTTGCCAAGAGCCGAAGCTCCATATTTCATAAGTACGGCGCCCTCACCCCCCTTACCTGTGGTTTCAGTTTCTGTATATGTCATCTGAAAATATAAAAGGGAAAATTCCAGGAATGACTCATAAATTTGAAATTGTGCACTGTGTAGCACAGTGGGATTTTGTGACAACGGGCTCTGCACCCCGAGGATGTGAACCGTCCTTTGTCCAGTGGGTCCGCACTATATGTAGGACCCTCCCGTTAGTCACTCAGCAGCCACCTAGCTGATCCAGTGTGGCAGCACTTGTGCTCATTAGCCTTGTTTTCCTTATTCACAGCCCCTAAGAACAAGATTAATTATTATGCTGGAGTTAACACATGCCAGAGAGAAACTGCTTGCTGTGAGTGAAAGATCAAAGTTCTTAGCTAAGCAGAAGAAAATAAATCCTGCTGCAGTTGCTAAGAACAGATCTTCCATCCACAAACCCGTGTGGCAGGAAAAAGAGATTCATGCTAGTATTGCCACCATAGCTCACCCTGCCACAATGCTCAATAAATGCTCCATTTGTTTGGAAAAGCTGGGCATAATGCTGCACACTGTAATCTCAACACTGAGGGGACTCAGGCGGGAGGATGGCTAGTTCAAGCCTAGCCCAGATGTGAGGCCCTGTCCCAATAAAATTTTTTAAAAGGGGCTGTAGGGTTCAGGATTTAGCTCAGTGGTTCTGGCGTCTGCCTGGCAAGTGCAAGGTCCTGAGTTCAACCCCTGGCACCACATACCACAGTTCCGAGCGTGGTGGCTCACGCCTGTCATCCCAGCACTCGGGAGGCAGAGGCAGGAGGATTGCTGAGTTCCAGGTTTGCCTGGGCCACATAGTGAGCTCAGGGCTAGCCTGAACTGCAAAGCGAGACCCTGTGTCAAAAAAAAAAAAACTTAATGGGGGAGGGGGCCTGGAATGTACCTGAGTGCAAAGGCACTGGGTTCAATCCCCAGTGTCAGAAGAAGATAGAAAATGCATTAAATATGTGTGTGTGTGTATGTGTGTATGTCTATGAAAAAAAAATCTAGAATTCAGTATGATTTGAGGTTTGTGGCATCTGCTGAGTGCCTTGGAATATGTTTACCAGAGATCATAAGGGAATTACAAACTGTTCCTGTGGAAAATATAATTTTTGGTCTTATGGAACTGTTTTACAAGAAACATTTTGAAATACAGTTGGCAGCTCAGGGACTTCTCATATTCTGGTTTTAACTGCTCTGACCAGCAGTTTTGTGTGTGTCTGTGAAGTATCAGTCATCTCTGCTAATGCAAATATGTAGTGGGCTAAATATCTATTTTGACTGCTGAGTTTTTTAAAAACTCAAGTCTGTCTCATTGTTTTGCTTAGGCTAATCCTACAATGAATTTACATTCCTGAGTTTATACCGGCTGATGGTCTAGCTGTGACTGTGAAAAACGGTGTGCTGCGGGCACTTTAGTGCTGATAAAGGGACGTGAAAGGGTTAGGAACCTTTCTCTCCTTCCCATCAAGTCTGGTTCTTAAAGTCCTTTTTGATGTTAGAAGGAAAAAACTTGTTTATTGGCAAATTCACATAGGGAATAAGTGCTAATACCAGGAGTCCACATGGGCATACTCTCTGTTTTCTGCTCAACCATGTGATTTCTGGCTTGAGAAAGTCTCTCACTAGTAAGTTGAATATAAAAAGAACAAAAATTTTCAAGTACTTCCTACTCATAATACAGATAAAGAGTGAGCGCCCTCCGTTGAATGAGATAGCTGATCCTCTTGTCTATTTTTTAAATTTTTAAATTATTGCTGTATCTGGGCTTGGTGAGATTATGCCTCTGTAATCTCAGCACTGAGGAGGCGAAGGCAGGAGAATCTTCAGCCTGAACAAGTATCGAGACTTTGTCTCAAACAAACAGAAAAAGAATAATAATAAATTTTGAAAATAAAGTATTGCCATGGTTTCAATTATAAGTGTTCCCCCCAAATCCATGTGGTAAAAGACCGTGTTCCCAGTATGGCCACTTGGGAGATGGTGGAACTTTTTTTTTTTTTTTTTTTTTGAGACAAGGTCTCGCTTTGTAGTTCAGGCTGGCCCTGAGCTCACTCTGTAGCCCAGGCGAGTCTCGGACTCAGCAATCCTCTGCCTCTGCCTCTGCCTCTGCCTCCCGAGTGCTGGGATGACAGGCGAGAGCCAC
The DNA here is from genome assembly GCA_004025085.1 of Thryonomys swinderianus. NCBI lineage: Eukaryota > Metazoa > Chordata > Mammalia > Rodentia > Thryonomyidae > Thryonomys > Thryonomys swinderianus. Next base: position 59,319 of record PVIC010003770.1, on the reverse strand, counting down.
CACGCCCGGCAGCGGTGGAACTTTTAAGGGGTGGAGCCTAGTGCAGGGTCTTCAGGTCGTGGAAGGCGTGGCCCCTGAGGGTTAGTGGGATCCTTGCCCTGTCTGCTGCTTCCTCTCTCTCACCTCGTGCCCATGAGGTGAGGACCTACAGGTAGTAGGTCCACCCAATCAGATTTGGCCCCAAAACTGTGAGCCAGAATCTACCTTTACTCTTCATAAATTGATTACCTCAGATTCGCTGCAGTGACAGAGCAGGGAGTAAGGAAAGTAACCTCTCTCTTTTGCCTGACCTACAGTAGATATGTGTGCCTGTGTCTCCATTGTCTTGTTTTTTGTGGTCTAAAAACCAGTAGTTTGGGGCTGGAAATTTAGCTCAGTGATTCCAGCACTTGCCTGGAAAGTGCAAGGTCCTAAACTCGATCCCCAGTGACCACATACAACAATACTGGGTGTGGTGACTCACACCCACAGGCCATCAGTACCCACACCACAGTGCTGGAGGTGGTGGCTCACGCCTGTCACCCCAGCACTCGGGAGGCAGAGGCAGGAGGATTGCTGAGTTCCAGGCTTGCCTGGGCTGCATAGTGAGCTCAGGGCCAGCCTGAACTACAAAGCGAGACCCTGCCTCAAAGAAAGAAAGAAAGAGCCAGGAGTTTGGTGAGTTCCCATTAATGGCCAGGCACTGGCTGCTAGAGCAGAGCCTCGGCAGGAGTGAGGCGCGGATTCCGGACACCCCCTTCCTTAGGTTTGGCGCTGAGTTGGCCTCAGGTCAAGGGCTTCTGCAGCCCCTTTGTTCCAAGCCTCTTGCCCCTGAAGGTCTCCATCGGCTGCTGACTGTTCAGGAGCCTCATTTTCTCTGGACTCTTATTCCAAGGAGTTATAGCAGCATACCAGCTTTGGGCGTCAGGGAGAGGGTGGCATCCAGAAATGGAAATTGTGCCTGGGCTGCCCTCTGCAACTTCAGCGGACCCTTTTCCTTCGAGAAGAATCTGCCCTGAGCCTTTGCCTCCCAGAAGTGCTTGGGCCGGAACCAGAGGGCTGTGTGGTGGTGTCTAGAAAATGATTTCACTTTTTAGAAATTCAGGCTTCATTTTGTGTGAAAGATTTGTTCCAGCTTTAAGCCTGGTTCTTCCTCTTTCGCATGTTGACTTCCATCTGTCTCTGACCTGTGAGCCGTTTTCCTGGCATTGTTGACCATAAGGACTTTGAACAGTGTGAGGTTTGGGTCTGTTCTTTCTTGGTTCCTTCGTGCTGTTTCATTTCAGTTCATCCTGGCGATGGTGCCTCGGAAGGAAAATTACGTAAAAGACCAAGTGAGTTGTGGTGACCGATCGCCTACTGACACTCCCCTGCCTTTGAACTAGGAAGTCTCCAGGAAGGCTTCCTGCCTCCCCTTCGGAGTGTTTGGCCTCAGTTCTCTCCCATGTGGCAGAGGCAGAGTTCATGCCACAGCAAACCTCGCTCGTTGGACAAATTGATGCCTAGCAAATGCTAGAAGAATTCGTGTTTCCCATCCAAGCTGAATTCCAAACAGTGTTATTCCAACAGTGCCATCTTGAAGAGGATTTTATAGGAATGCTGTAAAGCCAAAACCTCTCATCTCGCTCCCCAGTGCGCAGGGCAGCGGCTGGAAGGCCTAATTATAGACAAGGAAGCCCCACAGGAACTACGGAAAGTGTCGGTGAAGGGCCTCAAGTAAATGACAGCTGTTTGCTGTGGGCACCGGGGAGCCAGAGGGTTTGTAGGGTGCAATACTGCTCTGCCCTGCACATGCTGCCTTCAGACCCTTGAGAATAGCACTCTGCTCGGGGTTAGTAATCATAGGTTGGCGAGCAATTACTCAGAGAATATTGGTTACATGGCTCTAGGATGAAGGGGACATTGAATTTCTTTGATCATTCACAATTATGTGTTTCAAACATTTGACTATTCGGTACGGGTTGATTGAAAGACAGGGTGGGAACTAAGCATCATGTACATGTAATTTGGAATATCAGAATATTACGGGTGCAGCTGCACCCTGCCTGCACTAATGGATTCTAGGCCAAGGAAATCCCACCTGCTCACCAGAAACATATGGAGTGAGAAATACCCCATCTGTTGAAAAGGAAACTTCAGCACCCAAGTAATTCCGAGAAAGCGATAACGATTCTTTTGAGTGAATACGTTTCTCAGACGTAGCATTTTTGTAAGAGGTTCATTTGAAACCACGTTTGCCTTTCATGAATGGTGGGACTTTCTTGATTTAAAAAAAATAACAAATACGTTGCTAGTGTAACCCACATCATGAAGACTAAGTCTGTAGGTATGTCTTTGAAAGAGGAGAAGACCACTTTGTGAATAGAAGCATAATTATTCACAGATGGACCATAAACACTTCTGATCAAATGAAAAACAGTATACTTCCAGAGCAATCCTCTTATAACCTACATTTTCACCATTTGTGTAATGCGATATCTTATTTTGGTTGTCATTTCAAATTATCCTTCAAAAGCACAGAAACGTCTTATACTAGTTTTGATGGGCATCACGGGCAAAAACATATGTATATCAACAATGTCTTGTGTTGCTTTTCCCCGTAAGAGGAAGGTGAATCCCACACAGTAAGTACTACCAGCTGCCTGATGCCCTCCCTGTTTCAATTAAGCTGGGGCAGGAAGAAGGAAGAAGCGTCTCATGCTGAAATAATCACCATGTACGGGTGGTGTCAGTTCTGTCACCACCAAGGGCTGTAATTTAATACACAAGACCCACTGGGAGAGGCAAGTTTTCTTCCATTTTCGCAACCTAATAATTATGCTTTCCCCTCACTAGTAGCCTGACCAAAATTATTACTATTTTAATTGACAAGGATTTTTTTAAAGTTGGAAAATGCAATATTAGCTTTGCTTGATCACATTTGAACAGCAGACAAGACCTCCATTACAGTGATGTTGATTTTTCTGCCCGAAAGGGCCATACTAACCATAAGACGCTGTTTTCTCCACATATTGGGTTCAGCTTTTTACCCAAAATCTAGATAATAAATGCCACCTAGTGTCTGAGCACTCAGCAGGTGCCGGGCACTCTGTAAATGATAGGAATTATCTCAACCGGTCCTTCTGAGCTGGTGAGAAGGGGGAGCTTTATCATCCCCTGTCGCTGGTCTGGTTCGGGTCGAGTCAGGTGACTTCCCAGAGTCACACACGCAGCCCAGACTCCTCCTCTCTGTGTCCTGCTGAGTCTGTAACAGGCGAAGACCTAGGGCACCGCGGAGATGCTCTGTGGACGTCCGCGGGAGAGAACCAGTCTGTCCCTGGCTGGGCTGCCACCTTCCCTTCACACTTGCCTCCTGCCTGCCTTTTCCTTCTTTCTGGGCGGTTCACGTTCAGAGCAACATGGTGGTTTTCTCTTCCTTCCACACAGCAGCCTGCGACCTCCGCTCCGCCCACTGAGCCGGCCAGAATCGGCTTCCCGCTCTGGACTCAACTGCGTGCCCTGGGTCACACAAGGCTCTGTACTCGGGGTCGTGACCGAGGGGCCCAGGCTGCAGGGAGGTGGGCCCTGGAGAGAGGAGGGCCCTGCAGGGGCCACTGTCCACCCTCCAGGGGGGTCTCCTGGTCCTGTCACGTTCTGTGGATTCCCTCTGTATAAAATCGCACCCCACCCCGTCTCTCTCCCTTTCTCTCCTTCTCCCTCTCTTTCCTTTCCTCTTCCTTCTTCTCCTCTCTCTCTCTCTCTCTCTCCCTCTCTCTCTCACTACACCCCCCTTTCTCTCCCTCTTTACTCAGGACATGTTTGCAGTACACATGAGTACAGTCACTGTGTGGAGCTGGGACATGCGTGTACCATGGCCTAATTCCTTACCTGTCCTCCTCCTTTCCCCCTCTCCTCCCTCTCCTGATCCCCTTCCCATCTGAGCATCATCTACTGTATCTTCCTGCTTTCTGTTATCCATCTTTCATTTTGGTATTCATTTATATTTTGGGTTCCTCATATAAGAGAAACCATGTGATATCAAAGCTTTTGTATCTGATTTATTCCGTCCAACACTGTGGTCTCAAAGTCCACCCTTTTCCTACAAAGGACACGAGTTTATCCTTCTTTATGGCAGAGCAACACTCCATGGGTGTGACGCATTTTCTGTACCACTCATCTGTTGATGGACATAGGCTGCTTCCAGGACTTAGCTGCTGTGATCCTGCTCCTGTAAGAGGGTACGTGATGCATGTGCCGCCATCACACGGTATCTTCCTTTCAGCAAGATCCTAGAAGGGGAATCCCTGAGTCAAATGGAAATGTCTGGTTTTAGTTTTCTTGAGGAATCTCCTTGCTGATCTCCGCAGTGATTGTACTACTAGTTTACCAATGTAGAAAGTGGCCTTTGTCTGTGTAATCCTGCCAGCTTTTGTTATTATTTGACTTTTTTTTTTTTTTTTTGAGGCAGGGTCTTGCTTTGTAGTTCAGGCTGGCCCCGAGCTCACTATGTAGCCCAGGCAAGCCTGGAACTAAGCAATCCTCCTGTCTCTGTCTCCCGAGTTGTTATTATTTGACTTTTTTTTTTTTGAGACAGGGTCTCACTTTGTAGTTCAGGCTGACCCTGAGCTCACTATGTAGCCCAGGCAAGCCTTGAACTCAGCAATCCTCCTGCCTCTGCCTCCCGAGTGCTGGGATGACAGGCATGAGCCACCACACCCGGCTATTATTTGACTCTTTGATGATGGCCATTCTTTCTGAGCTACGATGGGATATTGCTTACCATGTACTAAACTAAAATCAAAATATGTCAAAGAACTAAATATCACAACACAACACAATCCACTGGAAGATAAAATAGGTAGAACTCTTGAAGTCACAGGTGCGGGCAGGGACTTTCTGGACAGAAAGACCCCATTGGCACAGGAAATAGTATGGAAAATCAACAAGTGGGATCACATAAAATTAAAAAGCATCAGCACAGCAAAAGAAGTCGCCACAGTACAAATAAGCCTACAGAGTGGGAAAAAATTATTGCCAGCAATTCCTCCGATAGAGGACTGGCATCTAGAATATTAACGAACTCAAAAAATAGACCTCCCAAAAGAAAAGACCCCCCTAGGAATGGGCAAGGGAAGCTAACGGACACATCACAGACGTGCAGATACCCAGTGAGTACGTGGAGAATGTGCAGGATCTCGGGCTGGTAGAGACACAAATCACAGCCCCGAGCGTCCCTGAGGGTGCCAGCGCAGCTCAGCCGAGTGAGCTCCAGAGCGGGGCGCAGACCTGCGGGGCCGTCTGGACCGGTGCGGCGCAGCCACCGTCTCTAACTGCAGGGTGAGCGCGGGGTGTTTCTCTTGTGGCCCGGCTCGGTGGGGTCGTTGGTACTGAACTCAGTGGCCTTCTGCCACCGCCGCGCTCCAGCCCCGGGCCGCTTTGTGCTTTCTCAGCCTCCCAGAGTGCTGGGGTCACGGGCGTGCGGGCGATGGTGGAGGTTTTGAGCTGCTGCTTGGGGGTGCTCGCTCCCGCTCCCCAGTCTCCCTGCCTGCGCAGCTCCCCCTTGGGAACAGCGGCGTCGAGCCTCAGGCCCGACTCCGGGTCCTTACAGCCCGTCCTCTGCTCCGTCCGTCTCCTGGACCTCAGGTCAGCGCGCTTTCCCGCCGGTCCGCAGCTCACGAGCGCCGCCTCTCGTTTCCGTTCGGGGCTTAGCGCCCTGCCCTTCCTTGCTGCTCAGAGCGCCTGTGCGAGTCCGTCCGGGGCTGGATATCGGGTCTGGCCCGGGCCCCCGCTGTGTTTCCACTTCCCCCCTGCCTGGCCCAGGTGCGCCCACCTGTGCTGTCTTCTTCGGGACTCAGATTTCATCTCCTCGCCGCCCTCTGCCCCTCGCCTGCCTCTCCTACCCTCCCGCACTTCGGGACCCTCCAGGCTCTTGGCTCTGTTCCCTCGGGGTGTTTCTCCGAACTATGAGGCCTCTGCGGGCGGGGTGTGGATTCATATCCATGTCACTCCAAGCATCGCGATGCCCCGGAACTAAGCCAGAAAATCCAGCCTAATCGTCCTCTAATCGTTCCTTGCATTACTGAATTTGACTAGAAAGGAATTTCTAACTCCACCCGATCTTTGTCTTGTTAAAAGCTATTTTCAGGGGCCGGAGGATTAGCTCAGTGGTTCCGGCGCCTGCCTCGCAAGCGTAAGGACCTGAGTTCGATCTCCGGTTACCACATATAATGCTGGGCGTGGTGGTTCACGCCTGTAATCCCAGCACTCGGGAGGCAGAGACAGGAGGATTGCTGAGTTTGCGGCGGCTTGCCTGGGCACCATAGTGAGCTCAGGGCCAGCCTGAACTACAAAGCAAGACCCTGTCTCCAAAAAGCAAAAAAAAAAAAAAAAAAAAAAAGCTATTTTCAGTATTACTTTATTCCAGAAGCCCGTGAAACTGCTCAGGCACAGATCAGTTTTCATGTCCGTTTGGTCTTCAGCGAGGGGTTTCTGGGTAATTTTTCAGTCCTGTCTCTGGCATGCGCTCCTGGGCCAGCGGTGTTCTCTGCACCTCTGCAAGGCGGTGATGCCCGCGGTCCTATGAAGTAGCTACTGAGAGTGATCTCTCTGAAAGTTACTCCTGAATTAATATTTGAAATGTTAAAAATGGAAAATAAAAGATGACCCAGTGGTTACACCATTGCCAGGCATGGTGGCTCAAACTCCCACCACTCGGGAGGCAGAGGCAGGAGGGTTGCCTGAACTATGAAGCGAGACCCTGTCTCAAAAAAAAAAAAAAAAAAAAGATGACCCGTTGTCTGGCTCTGATGAATGGAGAATGAAGGTTCTGGGCAAACAGATGGCTCTGCCTTTGCGCCTCTGTGTGTGATGGGTGTCTAGGACTTCAGGGCTGCACGGGGTTAGGGGCACAGTGATCTGCTGTAATAAAGGGAGTGCACACAAGTGTGGTTATGGAGGTTGATGCCTGCTCTGAATTTTTAATTTCTCACTGTTGTAAATGTGTAGGCACCTGGAGCCATCCTTTTAAGGTAAAAATTGAAATTTAGCAATTTTTATAATTTGAGAGTAATGGAGAACACTGAAATCGTACACTAGCCTTTCCTTCAGTTTACCTCAGGAGTCTGTGGCAGGCAACGCAATGCAAAACCGAAACCGGTACGCGCCCACGAGGCCAGGCTGGGCCCTGCACCGGCCAGGGAGTGTCGCTGACCTTCCGAGCGCAGCCCCGGAGCTGCCCGCTGCCTGGGCATCGGGCCTCGTGCCTCGTGCCGTGCGAGCGGTGAGGCCCGCCTTGCAGCCTCCAAGGAGGAAGCTGGGACTCTGGGTGTGTAGCTCTCCCGTTAGGATGCGTCAGATCTGCCTCTCCGGACTCGGGGACGCAGGCTGTGGTTACACCAGGAATCCCACGGGTGACCGTGTTCCCTGGGTCTCCAAATCCAATTTTATAATGAAGTTGAACTCTTCCGATGTCCTCCTATCACCCTAAAAATGGACGAGGTCTTCTGTCAACCCTCCGCTGTTATTTTCAGATCAATTTTGCAATCCTAACATTCTCTGACTTACATATTAAAATATACATCTATGCCGGGCATGGTGGCTCACGCCTGTCATCCCAGCACTCGGGAGGCAGAGGCAGGAGGATTGCTGAGTTCCAGGCTTGCCTGGGCTACATAGTGAGCTCAGGGCCAGCCTGAACTACAAAGCGAGACCCTGTCTCAAACAAAAAAAACATTTATAATGAGATGCATGTGTGTCTTGTGGAATAATTTTCTTCTACCTGAGTCTAGATAAGCTCTAAGTCACTCATTTTTGTGAGTTTAATTGTATTAGTCACCACAGTGTCAAACATGTTTAGTGACACAAGTCAAAAGAAAGGCAAATTTAATGAGATATTGACATCTCACATCCTCAGGATGAGAATACATAGCAGGAAGCCTCCGTCGGTGTCCACAGGGACTTGGTTCTAAGCCCCACCCCAGAGGTGGTATCGAAGCAAGCTCAGGTCTGTTGTATAAAGGAGCACCACGTGTGCATATAACCCATGCACACACCCTCTGTAGACTTTAAATACTCATCATACCTAATACCATGTAGACGCTAAGTAGTCATATGTTTGTGGGATGGTGACAAGGAAAAAAAAAATACGTGCTCCATACAGTTGCACTTGTTTTCCATAGAGGATTGAACACCCCGCGTGCAGATCCAGCAGACCGACTGTACTTATTATTGATAGATTAAACAAGTGAGTGGTTGTGAGTGGAAGGCGGGGATGATTAAAATAACAATCTTATGTGACCAAACCACGCAGAGCAGCAACAAAAACACAGAAACACTCTGCAGCACTTTGGCAGAGCTGCAAGCCCACGATTCAGCCCTGACTCCCCACCTCTGGTTCGAGCCCTCGCGCTTGGGGTCAGCCAATTACCCTTCTGATCTCCTCTGACTCCTTTCTGATGACTGTGGTTCTAAAGCACCAGGCCGTGAAATAGCAAGATGTTTCCACACACCGTTTTCTTCCTACCACACTTCTGTTTCTAGAGGCCACAGACTGTGCCTCAGGGGAGCTAATCAGGGTTCAGTACCTGGGGGGGCCAGTGGGCCCTAAGGGCCTGATGGGAACCTGTGTCCCACTTTGTCACTGAGCCAGTAGGTTCTTTGAGTGATGTTTATTTTCTCAGAAATCCACAAGGGAATCCTGAAAGGAACCCCTTTCATTAAAACCAGCATGGCGCTGATGAGAAATGAGACATTAAACCAATGCCTGAGTGGGGCATGTAGTTTTTCTTTTCTCCCTTTGGTGGCTGTGCAGGGCATGGAATCCAGGGCCTCAAGCACGCTGAGCAGGTGACACTCTCGGTTCCCAGACTGTTACTTCTGTTCCTGTCCTCCGGGACCCTGAAGTGGCCCTTGCTAGGTGGGCCTCACAGTCTTCCTGGGAGGAGGCCCAGCACCTGCAGGCAGATGGCAGTGACGGGAAATCGCTCTCGGTCACCTGTGTCCACCCAGTTACGCCCTGTCCCGTGTGATCCCTGGGCGGTTGTGTGTCATTACCAAACTGGGAGACACAAACACTGAGTCTCACTTGGTGCCAATGCAGAGAAGCAGCCGTGACGGGCACAAGCGGCGTGTCCAGAGGAAAAGAACAAAAGGAGCCCTGGGAAGCACTGGAAGGAACGGAAGGCATCATGGGAGGCGCGTCCCGGGTGGGGTTGGACGGCTTTATAAAGAGTCACGCGATAGCACACTGTCCCTGCTTGTCCGTCGCCAAGGAGCAAACGTAGCTTGGAGGATTTTCCTTTTAGCCTTTGGAAACTAAGTGAAGGAGAGAAAATATTTATCGTATCGGATAAGAAGTGAGCTCCGGAAAGTATGACTTTTCTAGGTGTGGTTCTGATGCGTAGGACATTGACTTTCACTGCCTTTCTGGCTCAGCAAGAGCACTTGTCCCCCGTCACCGCTGTCTGAACTCTCCCCTGCGCTCCCGCCCGAGGAGGGCAATTCTCCCGGAGCTCAGGTCTTCAGGGCACAGCACTGGAAACGGCAAGTGCACAAACGCGATAGATGCTCCTCTTATTTCTACGACAGAGTAACAAGGAGAGCATCCAGCCTGCCCTTTATTGGGTTGATTAATTATTATTATGCGAGCGTGAGAGATCCTTAAAGACTAAAAGCTGTGGAGGCGGAGGTCATTTTCCTGAGTGTGAAAGGGACTCGGCCGAGCTTCTCATTCGATTTTCACAGGTTGTTCGCTTTTCCCCCAATCCCGCTGGAAGAAACTTCAGCCGGAGGGAGCAGCAAGAGGAATTGGCCTCTCGTTCTAAAAACAGTGCTGAATACTCTGGTTTCTCTTCAGATTGTGTAAATATTTTGCCGTTTACTAAAAACAGTGCTGCCCATTTGCTGAACGCTGCTGGAGTATGTTGTGCTGGGATAGACTCTTCCGTGTAGTCAGGTAACTTTACTTCTCATCAGCTGTAAGAGGTATTTTATCTACATCTCACAGCCGATAAAGACTGATGGGTGGAGTTTGATAATGAATTCACACACCTAGTTCAGAGTTAAGCTCTGAACATGATCCTCGTCACCTTGTAAATCAGAGACTGATAGTAGCTAGCAAAAATGATTCATGGCCCTTAGAAACATCTCAAAATACCCAAGTAATGGCCTTTTGGCTTTTGTTGTTCTTTCTCCTTGAAAATGACAAGGTTCGTACCAAGTTTTTTTCTACCAACCGCCAGCTGGTCAGTCCCATTCCGCTCCTTGGCTCTAGCACTAATGTTCCAAGACCCTTGGGCTGTGCTGTGTTTGTATGAGTTTCCTTTGGTCCTAAGAGGACCAGCCATCCAAGTACAGCGGAGCCTCTTTCATGAGGTGACTGTATGAGGCGCATCAGGGTCAGGACGTGGACGGGTGAGTCCCACGGGAAAGTGCTATTCCAGGTAGTAAAGACAGTTCGGCCTTTCTGAGTTTACACCAGTGGACGGATAGGGGCAGATGTGCCCTGCAGGAGATGAGGGAGCACGACGCTCTGCAGGTCCTTGTGGTGCCAGCTGTACCCCGGGCATTGTGCAGTTGGCCCTCCTCGGTCCCATGATCTCTATTCCCATAGTCTCCATCCCTTCAGGCCAACCTTAGAGGCAGTCCTTGGGAAGGCGAGTCGGGGCACTTCTGAAGTCTTTCCTGCCGTCTCTCGTCCTTCCTGTAGGAGGCCTAAGGAAGGAAACCATCCCAGGGAGGAAATGTCTGTGGTTCCCCGACGTGTCTGGAGGTTATTGCATCCTAAGGTGTCAGCACCAGACATCAGTTTTTGGTCAAGGACTTAGACATGTCCTTTATCCACAGTGGACCAAGACTTCCTCCAATTTTGGATTTATAGCCACCTTTTGTCTCTTAAAGAGTAGTCCACATTGGCCAGTTTCTCAAGAATGTGCTGACAAATTAATAAGAAAAGTAACAATAGCTTTTATTTATTGAGGATCTGCTATGTGCCAAACTTTTCTATCCATGATCTCTGATCTTTACAGTAGCCTTCCAAGGTCGATGTCAGGTCACTGAGAGATGAAGCACCTGACATTTGGGGAATCAAGTTACCTGCGTGGCTGGGGCATGAGTGCCCTGCCAAAAGCCCGTTAGAGACCTTGCCCTCAACCTGTGGTGCTGCTGGGGGGTCCAGGGCTCCCGTGAAGTGGGGCTCGTGGGATGAAGGCTGTTGAAGACTGACCTGGAAGGAGGCCTGGGACTTGCCCCCCCTCTGCCCGCTGGTCTGAGGTGAGCACCTCCCAGTTTCTGCTCCACCGCTGCTCCAAGCCAGCAGAGCCACAGCCAGGAACTGAGCCTGGAGAAGCCGTAAGCCAGAGCAAATATTGCCTCTTTCTCTATATTTTGTCACAGCCATTGAAAGCTGCCTGACAGATCAAGCATCCATAGTCAGCAGTGGCAGAGCTGGATTTGCAGCCCGGGTCCATGGATGCCAGGGTTAAATCCTTTTCACTGGCACAGACTGTCCTTATGAAGAATGAACCTAAGGACTTTGATAAACATGTGTCATTTTGTGTAGAACTGCCTATCACAGAAAGAACAAACTAAATAGCTTTTTAGGAATTTAGCAGATCGGTGTCATAATTCAGCAGACTTAGTATAACGAATGCCTATTAAGTGCCTGAAGACCCAAGACTGAGTTGATACATGTACTACTTACTGTACACCCACCCTGTGCCTAACCCCTGGCAGGTGTGCGTACATTACGTTTCCATTCCTTGTGAGGAGGTGGCCCCGGACATGTCCATCTTAACTCCCTTTTCATCCTCTTTCCCACCCCTCCCGTCCCCATCCTCCATCTTTTGCTTCCTTTCCCCTTTGAGAAAGATTTATTTCCCTACTTCTTGTCATCTCTCTTTTGCTTTGCTCCTTATACCTTGGGGATCTCGTAGAGGAGAAATCGTGTGGCATTTAAACACGTGTATCTGACTTATTTCACTTAACATTATGGTCTTAAGGTGTATCCATTAACTAAAAATGGGTGATCAAAGCTGGATGGTGAGGTGAGGGATGGGTGGAAGGAGTACGGGATGAAGAAGGCATTAAGACGTGTTACATACGTAGACCAGTTATCCACGATGAGCATAAACAACACGCACTACAGACTTGGACTAGAAAAGGAAGTCCCTGACCTCCTGAAGCTTACTTACTCCTGTCTCCGTTTGGAGGATATAGATCAAAACAAAAGTGAAGAATGGAAATGTGGAGTCTGCCGGATTAGTGTTGAGTGCTATGGAGAAGACTGAGCAGGAGGGGAGGGCTGGGTAGTCAACGTGGACGGCATCCTGAGAAAGTGAGGGCGGGCGGGCCGGCCGGGGAGAAGCGCACTGCGGGCGGGAGTGGCCGGTGTGGAGGCCCGTGGTGGGAGTAACCTTCGGATTGCAGAGGAATGAGCGGGAAGTCCCTGGGGCTGGCCACAGCGGTGAGTAGGGCGGAGACGGGTGGCCAGAGAGCGTCAGGGTAGCACCCTTTTAGGTGCGCCCTTCAGGCCTGTGCCTCACCACCCTGAACACGCCCGATCTCCTCAGATCAACGCTGAAGGACTCTGGGTTTTGTGTGGGCAAAGTGGGCGCCATTGGAAGATTTTGAACAAAGCAGTAACCTGATCTGATTTCTTTTCTAGTGGGATTGATCTGGTGGTTGTGTGGAAAATATTAGTTCCTAAAGAGTGTGCAAAAGCAAAAATAGGGAAACCACCTGCGGGGTTCCCGGAGGGACTGGGCAAGGGCGATGACCAGCTGGCTGGATGGCGGTGGCGAAGGCGAAGCGACGGAGATGAGGTTGTGGGTGGTGGCATGGGGAGCTGGTCACACTCTGGACACCTGTTCCACACGGAGCCCGGAATTTACTGAAGTACCGCGTACAGCGGGAGGCAAGTTGTGGGAAGAGCTGTCCCTGGTTGTCTCGCGTTTTCTTTGGCTTAAGACCCTGGAAGCATGGCCTGGCTGTCGGGGAGAGACTCGAGGGGGAATGCGATGCGTACTTTCCTCTCGTTGTAGAGACAAAATACCTGACACCCAAGTTAAAAGGGAAGGGGCTTGTCTGGCTTACAGTTCAAAGAGGTCTCAGTCCATAATTAGCTGGTGCCGAGGCTGGAACGGCAGGCAGAGGGGAAGCAACGTGCTGCGCACCAGGCAGCCAGTAGCGAGGGTGTCGCGGCGTCTTTCGGTCCCTTTTATCTTATCCGGACCACAAAGATTAGCGTGGTGCCAAACTAATGACTCACATGTAGGGGTTTAGTGATCACACGTTCCAGATTCGGCCACCTCTAAAACCGCCTCATCTGCGTGAGGCCGAGGGGGACCTCTAAACCCAAACCGGAACAAGGAGAGGCTCCCAGCCTGGACTTCCGGGCGCACGGGGGTGAGGTGGATTCCGGCGGAGGCCGCCAAAGCCCTCTCTTGCCCTGGAGACCCTCACGTCTGGTCGCAGCGTCCGGCAGAAACACTCTACTGCGCTCGCAGGGAGAGACTAGTGGTGTGCACAGCAGCGCGGAACCGGGTCAGACCTGCGGGGGCGTGGAGGGCGCAGGCTCGCGGGCGCCTGAGGGCGGGCCCTGCCCTGGCTCCTCCCTGCTAGAGCTGGTTTGGGGGAAGTGAAAAGGAAGACTGAGGCCCAGGAGGTGCTGAGAATGTGGCTGCCTCTGTGCGTGTGGAGGAGAGGTAAGGGCCAGGGGCCGCTGACGCCGTCTCCCTGCCAGGAGCAGCCAGAGTCCGCCTGAAGACACGCAGCGGAAACGGTGGGGTGTCGCGCTCCTTCCCTTGTTTAGACGCTGCTCTACACCTGCCTGTAGCCAGCTTCGCGGCCGGGCCGCACCACCACTGCATTCCTGCTTGTGTTTGTGGTTTGTAGTAGGGACTGAGTTTGGGGAGCCGCGTCAGAATCCCCTGGGCCCCCCTGTTGGCGCCACCAGAGAGTCCTGATCAGAAAGGCCAGCAGGGGGCAGGGTGGAAAGAACGCAGTGGAGACGTAGGAGAGGACCTGATGCGTGTTCCTGAAATCTTGGCTCCGTTTAGTGAGGACTTTGGTCCTGAAGATGTTTGCGGCGGTTTGGATTTATGCTTTTCTCAAGTAGGCGCTGCTCTGTGGGTCCCCTCGCTCTCTGAGGGGAGCGGAACCTCGGCTGAGGAAGTGCTGAGCGGAGCTGAAAGGCCCAGGAGGAGCTGCACGGCTCCTGATCGGTGGCACCAGCGCGGCAGAGCCCGAGGCGGCCTGGGAGGGCGCGTTCCAGGGTCCCCCCTCCACCGCCTCCGTCCTCTCCTCGCCCCGTCCCCCACCCGTCTGCCCCTTAGCGGCAAGCCCACTCCCAGCAGAGCGCTGTGCCCGGAGAGGAGGCTGCAGAGCGACTCCAGGCCCCAACATGGGTGACTGTGTGGTGAGTCCCTTCCCAGTCCCTCGGGGACAGTGGAGCGCGAGCGAGGTGGGAAGATGCACCTGTCGTGGAATACACTTTGAAACGAGTACTGTGTGCTGTTAAAGACTCTGAACTTCAAGAGCATAACCATGTGTGTACTTTCTGGGGGGGGGGGAAATAAGCAAACTGGCATGAAATACAGAGAACAGCAACTACCCTGCCCGCTCTGCACAGCAATCAAAACGCACAAGCGCTGAGCGCCTTGCCTGGGCCTGCCGACAGCCACGCCGGATGCCATCATCCCGGCTTCGGACTGCAGAGGCCGCTGGTTCCTGTCTGGGCCAGAGCGGGAAACTGTAGCGTACGTGAGACACCAAGGGGCGTCTCCAAAGTGTCGCTGCGTGATCTCAATCCAGGCCACCGGCGAGAAACCAGGGGACCTTCACAGGCGACCCGAGCGCACATCCTCCCTCAGGGCCTCCCTCTCGGGGACGCAGGCACCTGCCCCGTGTCCTCTGTGCTCCTGGACTCAGTGCTCAGGGAAACAAGGCTACAGCGCTCCGGGTGCCCCTAGTCCTAGTGTGCTGAGGATCGTCCGCCCTCTGCCCTTTGCCGATGGCTGCCAGGTTTTACAGGCTTAGGACACGTGGCTAGGCATATTTCACAAGTGTTCAGACATGTTACAGTGAGTTACTAATTCTATAAAAAACCTACTTAAACCATAGGATATCTTACTGACTTAAAGGGTACTTTAAAGAAGCACTAAATGTAGCTTTGACGACTACTCTCTTTGAGGTAATACTTTATTGATTTGTTTTCTTCTGATGATCGTAAATGATGGTTTTGTAGAATATCTGAAAAAGACAGAGATGATCACTTTTACTGATTGGCTGGTCATGAAATACCTTTTCATGGTGCACCTGGATGATGGGAACCTGGGTCTGTCAGTCTGTCTTTGTTGTTGCTGCTATTACTGTACCAAAGCACCTGAAGCAAGCTTGTTTTACCATGTAAAGAGATGTATTTAGCTCGCAGTGCTGGGGTTCCAAGACCCTGTGCACTTCGCAGTTCTCTGAGGAGAACCTTGTGACAAGTGGCAGATTCACCATGATGGGAGTGTTTTAAAAAATTACATCCATGGCCGGGCGTGGTGGCTCACGCCTGTCATCCCAGCACTCGGGAGGCAGAGGCAGGAGGATTGCTGAATTCCAGGCTTGCCTGGGCTACATAGTGAGCTCAGAGCCAGCCTGAACTACAAAGCGAGACCCTGTCTCAAAAAAAAAAAAAAATTACATCCATGGGCCAGAGGGTTAGCTCAGTGGTTCCGGCGCCTGCCTCAAAAGCACAAGGTCCTGAGTTCGATTCCCGGTAACCACGTTCAATGCTGGGCGTGGAGACTCATGCCCACCAGCAATCAATACCACATACCACAGTGCTGGGTGAGGTGGCTCACGCCTGTCATCCCAGCACTCGGGAGGCAAGAGACAGGAGAATTGCTGAGTTCAAGGCTTGCCTGGGCTACATAGTGAGCTCAGAGCCAGCCTGAACCACAAAGTAAGACCCTGTCTAAAAACAAGAAAAAACAATTACATGCACAAAGCAGTAACGAGAGAGTGATTCAGGGGTCCGACTCGCTCTTCCTGCAGGGTGCTCTGCTGAGAACTCGGTCCACGTCCTTCCTAGCACCACCGCGCTGAGGTCCAAGCTCCAACACACAAGCCAGATTCCAACTGTACCCAAACCAGAGCGCCCAGCTTACCCCGCAGCCCTCTGGGATTAGTGGTGGGCAGTGCCTTCTCCGGCGGCCTGGCCTCTGCTCATCACCCACGTCTCGCCGCTGAGGCCCTCTGTTCTGGGCACACCACTGCGTTGCTGTCTCTGCCGACTCTGGGCCAGACACGGGCAGGCGTCCCGGAAGCTCGCGCTCTGCTCAGCTCTGGCCTCCCCAGGAGGACGCTGGGTGCTGATAATCCCGCCCGAGCCCCACCTTTCTCTGAATTCAACCTTCCTTTGTGTCACTCCGTCTTTCCCCACCTTCTTCTGCTGAAAGCTGCCTGGGGGGGGGGTGCCACTTTTCTGCTCGTGTGAGAACCCCTTAGAACTGACGTAAAAAAGGAGTTACTGTGCCTTTTTTAAACCACATATTAAGCTTTTTTCTAGACAGATATACTTTGCTTTCTTTTCAAATAGACAAGTTTAAGGATTAAAACTAATTTCATTGTGAAAACTCAGTGATTAAAAACATTATCAACTCAAGAAAAGGCAGGCTGGCTGTGATTAAACCTCAAAAACACATAAACCGAAAGAGCTTACAAAAGTACTTCAGATGAACTATATTTCAGCTTTCTGGTTTTTATTCAAATTTATTTTGGCTGTAGGGTTTTGAGTTAATCCTCACTGAATTGGAAATAGTTGAATTTGAAAATTGAAAGAGCTATTTATTGGCTTACTTAGTTGCCCATTGGAGAAAAAGAATATAAATGGAATGTCACACCTGTGGCTGTTCGTTTTTTGTACATAGTTGGGAGATTCATCGCTCCTCATGGAAATGTTAGCATCGCAGGCGGCCGCGACCTTACCCAAGGCAGCTCCGAGACAGGAGGGGACATGGCAGCCGACCCTGTGTCCTGAGCTTTCGTTGCAGAGTGTTTAAGGCACAAGCGGAGCTCTTTCCCTGCGTCTGGCTTGGAATAAAGTGCCCCCCGAGTCCCGAGTCCTGTCACCGCCATGGGGGAACTTGAGAGGCACTGTGTGAGGCAGCTCGTTGAGATGTCAGTGAGATCGTCTGAAAACATTCTTTCGGGTCTCTATCCATCATTAGTCTTGAGATAAACGCCAATGCATTGCAGTCAAAAGAGAAGAATTAAATGTTTGGCCTCATATCTGTTCTAGAAGGTGATTAAGTTCAACCACTGTCCAGCTGTCATTGTGTAGAGGGTCAAAGTGTCAGAACTCCCCAATTCTTCTCAAGGGATTGTGTGTGTGATACGGGCTGCTGGGAGCACTTAGTTAATGAAGACTCAGTCATATACAACTCAGTGGGAAGACTGAAGTTTATTAATTTGGTTTTGGGTTATGACCAGATAAGACAATGTCAAGATTTTAAAAAGTAGCTGATTGGCTCGGCGTAGGAGTGCATGCTTTTAGTTCCAGGACTCCGGGAGACTGAGCCAGGGAAACGGCAAGTTAGAGTCCAGGCTGGGCCACCTTGCAGTGTATCAGAATTGAAGAGAAGTAGGCTGGAGATACAGCTCAGTGCAAGGGGCCTGGTTCAACCCGCACTTCCAAGAAGGAAAGAGACTACTGTGATTGGTCACTTGGGCCCACTGTGCCAGGGAAAGAGTGTAACCCACCAGCCTGTGTTCCTTCCCATCGAGTGCACATCGAATTGGATCCATTTGTCCAAGACACCATTTGTAGACGTGAGATTTACTGCACATCTGGGTCAAAAGAGGCAGCTGTGTTAGATCATTCATTCATCTATTTAATCACTGAGCTTGGCTGGCAATCATGGGACTGTAAGAATTCGGTAGAAACAGTAATAGAATGCCAGGAATTTGCCATTTATTTGATTTCTTATTGGTTTTAGCTGCAGAAATAGCTTTTTGTATTTCTTTATTGATTTGATCGGATGTTACTCATGAGTGAGGCATCTGGGTGCACGGCCTGGAACCTCTTAAAGCCAAGATGCAGTATTTATGGCAGCTTCCTTCTCAGAGGCCCGGGAAGCTCCTTTGTCCCCTCTCACTCCTCCTGTCCGTCTGAGCCGCTCGGGAGGCCAGCAGGAGCTTGTTCGGAGGAGCTGACCGGAGGGAGGGGGGCTTTGAGAAATGCTCCCGGGGTCGCAGCAGGGCTCCCGGTGCCTGCAGGGTGGAGGCAGCGTCCGCGGTGGCTGTGCCGTGGCTGTGCCTTGTCCTCCGCCTACAGTGCAATCTAGACAGACCCAAGCCCTGCGCGTCCCCAGACACAAGTGGTCTGTTGCCCCCACTGAGGTGAAGACATTGGGAAGTTTTAGTCATGACTTTTCAAACCGCTTTCCGGTTTGAAACCAGGAGCGCTGCAAGGGAGAGATCCATTTCCAGTGGAGCCGAAGCGCTCTTACTTGATGCGTGAGGACTGTACAGTCTGTTTCAATTTATTCCTTTTCTGTGGTTCACGCCACATTTCTCACAGATGCAGAGTCAGATGTAGGGTGATAGGAAAATATGCTGCTGAGATAAGGTGCCAAAGTTATCTTCTTGCTATGAAGTTCCTCCCTGAATGGAATTGGCCAGGAACACAAAGGAAATAAACTCCTTTCCTCTCCTCTTAGTTTTACCAGCAGG
This sequence comes from Thryonomys swinderianus, assembly GCA_004025085.1. NCBI lineage: Eukaryota > Metazoa > Chordata > Mammalia > Rodentia > Thryonomyidae > Thryonomys > Thryonomys swinderianus. The sequence goes on along the minus strand of PVIC010003770.1, from coordinate 40,644 downwards.
AGTCACTGGCCGGGAATCTGAGCAGTGCGGGCAGACAGTGACAGAACACAGACCCTGACTGTCGGTGCGGGGCCCTCCCAGATCAGCAGTTCGTAACTGATGAAAATCGCAGCTTGCCCCATCCTGAAGCCTAGAGCCACCATCATGGGGAGTTAGGAACAGAGAATCTACAAGTCAGTACTGTGTGTATTTTCTACGGAAGCAGCACGATCGTCTTTCCGTTTGCCAGGAATACAGTGGCAGCCTGGGACAGAGTTCTGAAGCTTCACACTAGCTTAGAAACCTCTGCACAGGGAAAGTGTTGTGATGCTTAAATGCAGATAAGTAGGAGGAAGATATTCTTTAAAACAAGGTGTCATTGTGTAGATGTTTGAGTTTGCTCTTTACGTTATGTGACGCTCCGGGCAGCTGCAATTGTAGAGTAAGTACATGGCGCTGTAACTGGACACACCGCCCGGCACTGAGACGCAGCGAGGAGCCGGAAGGTTTGATGTGGCACCAGTGTGCCAAACTGAGCGGCAGGAGGAGCTCTGCCAGGGGAGGCAGGAGCTCAGCTCTGAGTTGTTCCTAGGGCACTGTCTCGGTGGGAGCCAGGCTGCCGCCCGGTGGGTGGGGCAAGCTTATTGGAGAGAGCCTAAGGCGGGCTGTTAACTGAAGAGAAATAACATCACAAAAGTGTATGGAGCCGGGCATGGTGGCTCACGCCTGTCATCCCAGCACTCGGGAGGCAGAGGCAGGAGGACTGCTGAGTTCGAGGCTTGCCTGGGCTGCACAGTGAGCTCAGGGCCAGCCTGAACTACAAGGTGAGACCCTGGCTCAAAAAAAAAAAAAAAAAGTGTATGAAAAATCATTTCAGTCACCAAACACATGAAGATTCAGTGTATTTGAAACACTCAGTTTTCCCGTTAGGGAACTATAGCAGCAATATTTGGTGAGATCCCTTTAGAGCGTAATGAAGGAGCTAACCCCCTGTATTTAAATTATATTGCACACATTGAGGGCATAGTGACAGTCTCACGCTTACAGATGGTTTCCAGTTAACTGAAAGTGGAGAGAGTATTTACTCACTCCTTTCTGGATTTAGTTTAACATAAGGGCTGAATGCTTTGCACTGATGCATCTCATTGGTACTCTGAAATTTCCATTTTGACTTAATTTTTTGGTTTCTGGTTAACAAAGTAGAGAGAGTATTTATTTACTCACTCCTTTCTGGATTTAGTTTAACGTAAGGGCCGAATGCTTTGCAGAGATGCATATCATTGGTACTCTGAAATTTCCATTTTGACTTAATTTTTTGCTTAAAACCTCAAGAATCCTGTTAAGGGGTTGCCATTGGCTAAGAGAGATGAACTCACTGTCAATTCTGAACTCAACTGCAATGGTACTGAATGCTAATGAATGGCTATAAGCACATCTATCAGAAAACTGAATCTAAACATTTGTGTTAACTGCTGAAAAAAATCAGCTATTTTCTGGCAATTTTCAACCCTAGGAGTAGGTCTTCAGGTACACTATACTGAGCAGTACACTATAAAATGCTTGTCAAAGTGACAAAATCAGGGCATCATGGGAAAACTTGTGCTGGGTGCGAGGCTTTCTGAGTCCAACCCCAGATGAGGCAGGATTCCCTTGTGGACAACTTAAAGCAAGGAGATTTGTATGTAGGCCACATCAGATCTTTAGTACATCCATAGTTTCAGGTGTAGACGTGTTCGAATTTTACTAGGACTTTGATTTCCTTCCACACTGTGTGCTATTATGGTTTAGACTTAAAATGTCCCCACAGAGTCACATACCCAGAGCTGGGGCTTTTGCAAAGGGTCTGAATCATGGGCATTCTGTATTCATCTGTAGATTCAGTTGTGGATGAGCTCACAGCCGAATGTGCTGTGGAGGCGGGGAAGGGCGGGGTCCCTGGAGTTTGACTTGGAAGATGTCACCTCCCTGGCTCCTCCCATCTCCCTCTGCTTCCTGGCTGCCATGGGGCGAGCACTGCCTTCCCCACGTCGTTCCGCCATGTTGTGTCTGCCGGGGAGCCAGCCAGCCATGAGCCGAGTGAGCCTGTCCCCCTTCAAACTCCAGGTCCTGGGTGTTGTGTCCCAGTGACCGGAAGGTGGCTGAGATCTGTGCCAGATGAGCACAGACAGCAAGGCCGTCCGTCTTTCAGAGAGGCTCTCTGATGAGGTCCGGAAGCACCTTCCCGGCTCAAGACCGCAGCTCTTTAAATGCATTTGTGACCCGTTGGCTTTTTTGGAAGACCAGAGCCGTCACTGAACCCACGGGGACACACCTGTCATCAGTGCAGGCAACGTCGTTTTCTCCCAGATTTGATGATTTCAGGAGCTGGCGCTCCTGAGGCAGGCTTGGCCAGTGACCCGTGCGCCGGGCGATGGAGGAGCCACTGCACTAGGGCACCAGCTGAAGCGTGAGGTTGGTTGGTTGGCGGCTCCGTGCCCGAGGCTTGCGCACAACAGACCTGACATTTTCAGCGGTTGGTTTCGCCCTCCGGCTTCGTCCACTTTCTCCCGCCTGACGAAAGCTGCACTCAGACCTTGGGATCGGCGTCAAGTGCGCCCCACTCCCCCTCCCCTCGCTTGCTGTCTGGCCCTGGTGTGTGGCGGCACCTGGGCTGCTGCTGTCTCCCTGTGTCCTCCCTTCCCCCTCTACTCAGAAGCCAGGGAAGGCAGTCATCCATCGGCTTGTTCTGCCTCTTAAAATTCTCCATCACATTTAAAATAAAAGCCAGCTTCACACCGGGCTTCCAGAGTCATGTGGGCCCCGACGTGCTCACACCCTCATCCAGCCCCACAAAACCCCTGTGCCAGCTCCCGGCCTGTGCTCCTCCCATCCCCACAGCAAGCCCCTTCGACCCCTGGGGTCTGAGCCCTGCTGCTCCGCGGAGGCATGATGCCAACCGCATCTCCTCGGGGTAGACTCCCTTCTGCGAGAGCGTGTGGCTGGGACCACCTTCCCCGGAGAAGCTGCTCCAAAGCCCACAGTTTAAGCAGCCACCTGTCTACGACGTGTAGCTGGAGTTTTAGATTTTGTCTTCTCTTCCTGCATAGGATATAAACTCCACCAGAGCAGAGACCCTGCGCACCTTGAGCTCATGTGTCCTCAGTCCACGGGGTGTTCTGGGAATTTCTGTTGAAGGGACGGATCCCTGCAGGAAGCAGGGTTGCGGCCGGGGTGTGTGGCCTTCACCGAAGAGTCTCCAGCCAAAGACAAAGCAGCCCCGTGGTGTGTGCGGCTGCACCATTGTCTGGACGTGCACTTGGCCTTGAGGGGCAGGGCACCTTCCCAAGACCTTGGGCTCCCCTTCCTGCGCCTCCTGATCCCTGAAACCCCACCCTGGGAACTTCCTTGACGTGGGGGAGAATGCGGGGTCCTCACATGGGGTCTCACGGACTCTTCTGCACTCAGTCCAGGGGCTGGATTCGTAGGTAGTTCTGTCCCTCCGAGTTCTGTAGCAGATGGGCAGCTGCCTCCTGCTTAGAGATGTAACTGGAGAACTTAAGGGAACAGCCAAAGTAAGATTCTTTTTTTTTAAATTGAATTCTTTATTGGTACAATTTATATACATCTCAAAATCACATATAACATTGGGAAATTTGTACCAGTATATGCCACAAGTTAATTCTCATTTTTACCCATATCCCTACCCACTCCCCCCTCCTCCCCCCTTTATACATGCTCTTTTATTTTCTTTCTGTATCAAGATTCTTGGCATTTCAAAAATATAGGGAACTTTATATCTTACCACTTAGCACCAGTTGGATTTGGAACTGTGGATACTGTGTATCTTAACTAGGGTGGATGCCTACAGAATCACCTGCCCCATCCATCCACCTGCCTTTCTGTCTGTCTACCTATGTGTCTGTCTGTCATCTATCATCTGTCTAATCTTCCAAACTGCGTCTGTCAGTTTTTCTGCTCACCCACACATCTAAACATTATGGAACTTAAAAGAAAAAAGCTGATCACTAGTTGAAAATAAGCAGATTTTTCCAACCCACCAGGGAGATTTTCTAACCTTTTCATGTTACCTGGGTAATAAAATATTGCAGTACACAGAATAAAACCTTAGTGAACTCACCTAGTTACCGAGGCCTGGGCAGCCTGGCTGTGCCGTGGCGGGAGGGTGGCTTCTCTCCTCGCTAGCGTGGTGACGACCACCTGCCGTGAGCTCCAAGTTTGGGTGGAGTGGGCTCAGGCGTGCGTGTCTTCACTTTCTTTAGGGTCAAAGTTTTCTGTACCTGGTGTTCCCGACTCTCAGGAGGCCTAGAATTTTGGAATTTTAGAAAGGCAGAGCAAGTTCCCCCGAGGTCACAGAGAACACTCTGTGACATCATGAGCCCGGCTGGTGCATACCAGGCTGTGGTGCCACTCGGCTGTGGTGCCACCTTGCACTTGTGTGTAGTGCTGATTTCCCTCTGTCCTTCTGAAATAGTCTGTGACTATCACTCACTGATGTCTAGAATGTAAGATGAGTCACTTCACTGGAGACTGAAGGTTGGTGACTGTTTCTCCATCGACGAGTACCCCCTGGGGAGACCCTTCTTTTCCGTCCATTGCTAGCCCACTCCTGCAGGCCACAACTCCCCCTCTGGGCGCTGGGGCCGGATTGCCCCCAGGTCCCCTCTTGGAATGCCCATCCCTTAACGTGGAGACAGTGGTCTCCAGGATTTTTGTGTTGTCTTCTCCGTCCTGAACCACCCACTCATGCTCTGAACGCTGACAGTGGTCAGTGGAAAATCACTTTAGAATCGTGATCACTTTGATATGAAAATTCCAACTTTCTGCTTTTTGTACAATCTTAAAAAGTCACCTGCCTCTGACCTGGTAGATTGGCTTGCAGGGTTTGGACTTAGCCTGGACAAAAAGCTTATTTGGGAACAACAAACTATGACCATTGTTCTTGCTGTTGGTCACAAAAAGGATCTCAACTCTGTATTGCCAACTTTTTTGAAAGTACTTCATCATGACCTGCTCTGAGCTTGACTGTTTGTCGTACAAAGCATGAATGGCCCACGGCTGCCCTAGCGAGGCCTGTCCAGGCTCCTTCTGAGTAGGAAATGGAGAAGTCCTCTCGGCCCCTTTCCACCACGGTCCTCAGAGCTGCCGGGGTGACCTCTGGGTAACGGGCTCATCTCTGCAGCGGAAGCAAGCAGCCCTGGAGGGCTGGGCCCTCACCCTTACCCCTCAGAGCCACCCCACTCCCTATGCTCCAGGCACAGCATTAAATTTTCCTAAATTGATTTTTTTTTTTTTTGAGACAAAGTCTCACATTGTAATTCAGACTGACCTTGAGCAAGCCTCGAACTCAGCAATCCTTCTGCCTCTGCCTCCCGAGTGCTGGCATGACAGGTGTGAGCTACCACACCTGGCTTTGTAGTGTGTGATACTGATTGCTCATGGGTGTGAGTAACCATGCCCAGTACTGTTGTATGTGGTTACTGGGATCAAACCAGGGACTTTGCACTTGCTAGGCAGGCACCAGAACGACTGAGCTAAATCCTTGGGCCCTAAATTGAATTTTCTGATCTAGGCCATCGATATCGGTTCATATTTCTTTTTGGTACACTATCAACTTATGTCCTTTTAGATACATGGAGTTGGATATTGATTCTAGTGAGATTGCAGAATTTAAAAGCCTTACATTTTAAGGGATTGTTGTTTTACTGCCTCTCGATAGCCATGAAAGTTTTAACATTTATCAAAAAGAGCAATAATTTTCATTTGTTATATTATGCCTATAGTAAAAAAGCAACATGCCAAAGGACTATCTGGCGAGGGCATAGGGCTTTATTTTGATGATTGGCGTCCTGTGATTCATGTGATAGTATGACAGGTAAGGCATTATATGGACTATTCATAGGCAAAAAATAATGATAGGTTGTTGTATTATTTGAATAGCTGATAAGTGGGTGTTGGACCTTATCCACTTCGCATTTTTATTCAGTTTGTGTAAAGCTGGCTTTCTGCCTTGGAATTAAGGACAAAGGCAGGTGCGGGATGGTTTCATGACTATATCACAGTGTCAGCGTCAGAACTGGCCCTTCGGGCTTTCCCTTCCTTTCACGTTTACTGAGTCCTAAGACTAATGGCATGTGTCTTAGAGAGATCTGTATTTTAATGCATACTTGTCAACATTCTAACTAAAAGTTAAGAATATACAGATATGAGATGTATATGTTGCAACTGTATTTAAAAAAAAACTTGTTTTAAAAAGTAGTAAAGTAGTTCCAAGAAGATTGTGAGCGAGGTGGCAGATTCTTTGTCTGATGGGAAGAGCTTCCTGATTCTCCTCTGCTCCCAGGTCCGAAGCGGGGTGAGGAGAGGTCTCAAGCGAGTGTGTGGCCTGGGGGAGGCTGGGAGGGAGGTGGGGAGCGGCCCAGGCCTCAGCCGGCTGCGCTTTGACTGCCAGCAAAGGCTGGAGAGAGAAGTCTGTCCAGCGCAGAAGCTGATTAGAGCGTGAGGTGAATGCTGACATTTTTAGAAATTACAGTAAAAGACACATTGTCCCGAGTCCCCCCTCAAAACCCCTCATCGCATCTTCCTGGCTCCTGGCAGAGCGGTCCCGGAAGTCCTTGCAAGAGTGTCTTTACAAGGTATGACTTTAAAAGAGCAGTCAGTGGGGCTGCCAGATGTGCAGTGGAAAGACAGGCTCCTCACAGCGCACAGGGCGTTCTCCTGCCCCCGCCGCCGGATCCGGCACTGCGGGGCTTTTGGCTCATCCCCAGAGTCAAAACGACCATGAAAAGAAAACGTTTCCAGCCGGTTTCACAAGATCGCGTCAGCGGGGACGACCTGCAGGGCCGCTTCAGTAGGTGGCTCGGAGGACGGGTGTGCAGGGAGTCCGTGGCGGCGTCTGTTCCGTGGTAACCCTCGGAAGGCGTGCAGCACCGTGGTTTCTGAAGGAGAGTGAGTCGCGGAGAGGCAGGAGGAGAGCCGGAGCGCGCAGTGTTCCAGCCCCAGCCCGGACGGGAGTTCTCAGCAGGACCTCATCGCCTGGGCTGGGCCCCCGGGGCCGGGAAAGCCGGAGGGGATGAGCTTGAGCTGATCCCGGAGTGGGCCTCACAGAGCCAGGGGCTGCGGAGAAGAAGGAAGGAAGGGAGGGGCCCGCGAGGCCGTTACCTGCCCGTGGTCCTCAGCGGGCGGGACCAGGTGGCTGTCACAGTCTCCACCTTCGGCAGCCTCCGACTTCCGCGTCCAGCGCCTGCGCCCTCCCATCCCTTCCTCTCCAGCTCACGGGACAAGCATACCCAAGAAATTAATGTTTACTTTCAGGATTTGCCTGAAAGTCCAAAATGAAACCTAAGAGGAAAAGGAAATCTGTGGGTGTTACTTGGGTGGCGCGGTGCTGTGGTTTGGACTTGCTGTTCACTTAGCGCGCTCTGCAGCTCCGGGCACGGGCGCGCCGACGGGGCTTCCGTTCAGCAGGGGCAGCCGCGGCTCCGCACGGCACCCTGAGCAGGAAGCCCCGTTGCGGCCTGGTTGCCCAAGGCGGCGTCCCTTCCTAGTCAGGGCACCGGGCTCCTCTGCTGTGTGTCTCAAGGATGAGCGCAGTGGTCACCGTACTGTAGTGCCTAGTTTTATTTGGCATAATTATTCTCCCAGTGAGAATTTTATTTTCTTAAATATTACACTAGCCCCTTGCTCAGGGGATATTTTGCCATAAAATCAGCGCTAGAAAGGGAACTTGTATGACAATCAGTGTGTTTTTTGTGAGGTTTACTACACGTGCATGCGATATGGCTTAAAATGTCACTGTGTCTAATTAGAAGCATAGCTGTCTTCATGTCTGGCACCGAAATGTGCTTCACAACAGTGCTGTATCCAATAGCAAGGAAGAAATAACAGAGTCAGCTCTTCGGGACACACCTGTCCTGTTTCCAGATCCACACACGCGAAGCCCCAGGCGCAGATGCCCATCTGGACCAGCATGCTGGCGGGAGCTGCTGCTTCTTGCTGGGTCTGTTTCCAGGAGGGTACATGGAGAGTTTTGTTAGAGCCCATTTGGGGTCTGAGACCAACTCATTCCCATGTCCAGGGAAGCAGAAGGAAGCGAGGGAGAAGCCCAGGGCCAGTATGGGGGGAAAGAAGGCGGGGTGCTGTCCTGCCCCAGCGTCTGGCCTTGCCCCTGGGGGTCAGTGCCCACGCCCGGAAGAGGCCTCTACTATGGTTTTGGTTCTGAATTCAAAAGAAGAAAAAAAGGGGCCGGAGGTTTAGCTCAGTGGTTCCGGCGCCTGCCTCACAAGCGCAAGGTCCTGAGTTCGATCCCCGGTAACCACATACAATGCTGGGCGTGGAGACTCATGCCCACCAGCCATCAATATCACATACCACAATGCCAGGCGTGGTGGCTCACGCCTGTCATCCCAGCACTCGGGAGGCAGAGGCAGAAGGATTGCTGAGTTCGAGGCTTGCCTGGGCTACATAGTGAGCTCAGAGCCAGTCTGAGCTACAAAGAGAGACCCGGTCTCAAAAAAAAAAAAAAAAAGAATTCAGAGAGGTCGGTAGAGAAAAGCATTGGTTCCTGAGGGAATCCATAGATTCAGGACATGGAATTTCATTCCACATATGGATGAAAAAAATCCACTTTTATAATAAACCTGTCATTAAAGTATCATGACATTTTGGAAGTGTTTGATGAGATCTGCAGCAAAAACCAAGTTGGTGACAAGCCTAGTCATGACCACGTTGCCCCAGCGGTGTGTCCATGCGCCCACGGTGCCTGAGGTCTGTCTCCACGCGGCCTCCCCGGCCCCTGCGCGTCCCTGTGCTCCGAGGCCTGGCACTGGTGACAACGCTGTCTCCTTCTCTGCTTGCAGAACAATCGACCATGACGACCGAATCCGGCTCAGACTCGGAACCCAAGCCGGAGCAGGAGGCCGTGCCCCAGGAGGCGGCCGGGGCGCAGGGCCGCGCGGGGGCGCAGGGCGAGGAGCCCCCCAGCGCCGGCGCAGAGCCCCAGGCACTGGAGCAGTTCGAGGGTGCGGCACACAGCACTCCGGTGCACAGAGAGGTGAGTCCAGAGCCCCGGGCACCGCCTGGGCCTCAGTCCGAGCTCAGGGATCCGCCGGTCCCCGCAGAGGAAAAGCAGAGGGATTTCCAGGCGTGCACAGCCCACCCCACTGCAGCCTCGCCCGTCACTCCTTCTTGGGGCAAAACTGACACCGAAGCCCAGAGGTGCTGGATCCTGTCCGGTCTACGGGAAGGGGACACGCCCTGCTGACAGGTTTAACTATGCTCCCAGTTTTCTCTCACTTGGGTAAGGGTTGGGGTGTTTTTATCCTTCTCGCGCCATTCCACCCTCATACTAACATCTGCCTTTAGTGGACGTTCAGGTTGGTCTCCATTGCCTGCACATGTCTTTATTTTTAGCTCTGTTTCCAGACTCTGTGAGTTGTCAAGTCTTCCTTCAAGGGACTAGGATGAAGCTCAGTGGTAGGGGCTAAGCACGGGAGGCCCCGGGTTGGATCCCAGCGTCACTCCCCAGAGCAGCAGCAGTTCGGCTTTTCAGTGGTTCTGGCGCCTGCCTCGCAAGCGCAAGGCCCTGAGTTCAATCCCGGTAACCACACACAATGCTGGGTGTGGTGACTCACGCCCACCAGCCACCAATACCACATACCACAGCGCCAGGCGTGGTGGCTCAAGTCTGTAATCCCAGCACTCGGGAGGCAGAGAGAGGAGGATTGCTGAGTTCGAGGCTTGCCTGGGCTACATAGCGAGCTCAGGGCCAGCCCGAACTACAAAGGTACCAAAAAAAAAAAACCTTCAAGCCAGGAGCCAGCACATTGTAGAGAACCTAGTTTAAAGTGTGTCCTGGCCAGATCTGGAGACCTTGGAATGATGGATCTCTTAGTTTGGAAGATAACCTAGAAATCTATGGTGACCTAAAAATTCTAGAAGATACTGAGAAAAGAGACATGAAGTTAGCATAGTAATGAAGCCTCTGGAAGTCACAGCCCGATATTGGGACGTTAAACTCTGTGCCTACTGCTGGGCTACTTTCTTTTCCCACAGAAAGTTTGAGTTCTGCCATCAGCAGTTTCCATCAGCTTTATTTTCACTTTGTTATTGTCTGCTTTGTCTGATCTCCGAGGTTTTACGTTGCGACCTGGGGAAGCCATCCAGCCTGGCAAACGAAATTGGAGGCTTTGTGTTTGGCATCATTGCTTTTCTTTTCGTGAAATAATGATGGTACTGTTTAATTTTGTTTGTTTCATGTCCTTTAATCCTCAAACATTCTAAATTACTATAGTTTGGCTTTTCTTCATTCGCTCCTCTTACCTCTGAAGTGAATAAAAGCACATGAGGGTTATTTTTAAAAAGAGAAGTGCCCTTGCCCTAGACATGACTCTGCACATGTCACGTGTCCCTCGGTGATGGGACACGCTGAGAAACACACCACTTGGTGGTTCTGTCTGCGGCGAACATCACGGAGTGTATGTACACACCTCGGTGGGCAGCCACCACCCACCGGGCCACTGCCCACTGGATAACATAGTGCAGCCCGCCCCGCTAGGCTAGGGCGCACCCAACTCCATGAGATTAAGTGAGAAACAAGATATTGGTGCCACCCAGAGCCTTCACCCTCAAATTACTAGAATACTGCTTTGGAGACTGACTTCTAGCAAACATTTTATAAGTAACCTTAAAAAGTAGAGTGTAGTGAATGCATAAAGCTGTAGCACAGTCATTTGCTACCGTGATCAAGTATGGCATTTTACATCTGTGTCCACAGCACAGTCTGTTTGACTGTGACCAGCTTGGCCACAGATATGGAGGCAGCGCGCGGCACGATGACCTTAGAAAGGCTGTGATGTCACCGGGGGGTGAGAATTCTTCAGGTCTGTTGTGCCCTCGCGGGGCCTCCACCGTCACTGCGTGTGGCCCTGTGTGGGGCCGAAGCGTCATCACATGCGGTGCGTCTCGGCTTGTCCTCTGCGGTCAGTGTGTGAGACCAAAGAAGGAAAGGCCGCTGAACCGCGAGAGGAAGAGCTGCCCGCAGCGCCGGGCGGAGACCTGAGCGCTCTGTCTCCTCCGGCCATCGCTAGGCGCCCTCGGGCCTCCGGCCTCAGGTTGCGTCTACAAAATGAAGACTGCTGGGAAGATCATTTCTAAGACTCTCCCACAGAGCTGTGCTCCGTAGTACAGGAAGCCAGTTGTGCTGCAGGGAACGTGAAGCCAATTTTCGCACATTGTAGTTACTGAAGTGTGGCTTTGACTGAAGATTTATACTCCGGGTCTCTAACTTTTGACCAGAGAGAATTCCCGGGCTCCTGGGGGTCCCTTTCCTCGTGGGCAATGGGAGTGGAGCCCCTGCATCTCAGCTGGTGCAGGGCTGAGTGGAGCGGAGGATGTGCTGCACTGGTTGAGGCTGATATTTTCTAACACTGCATCACAGCCTACAGTTGACATGTTATTTGAATACATGGCAACTCTTCTAGAGCTGGGAAAGTTGTTTCTAAAATGTGTTGTAAGAGTCTCTGGCGTGAATTCATTGTCCAAACGCTCCCTAAGTGAGAACTGTCCTTTGATGTGGTTTAAGGTGCTCTGGAGTGGACAGGAGTGGACATTTCAGTAACCCTTTACTCTCAAACAGACTAACTTATTAGAGGAAAACAAGAACATAAATACATAGGGAAAGTTGGTTTCAGGTAGAATCTTAAGTCGATATGTAACCTCAATTGAGCGTGCCTGTGAAGAGGTGAAAGTCTGAATATGCTCAGGTCTTATATATAAATTATTATGCATGGAACAACATGTGTTTCGCTTATTGATAGACAAGTCCAAGGTTAGCAAACCTTTCCTTAATCTACCTCAGGGACAACATAGGTGACAGTTTAAATTCTTATATTTCTTATTTTAATGGTTTGACGCAGAAGGAGTGATGGTCAAAAAGGTTGAAGCAAGTTACCAGACAGGTATTCTTTGATTTGTTGCCTTACTTCAGCTAAGGCTTGCTTTTTTTTTTTTTTTTTTTTTTTGAGACAGGGTCTCACTTTGTAGTTCAGGCTGGCCCTGAGCTCACTATGTAGCCCAGGCAAGCCTGAAACTCAGCAATCCTCCTGCCTCTGCCTCCTGACACCTGGCCTGGCATTTGTGGTATGAGGTACTGATTGCCACTGGGCATGGCCACTATGCCCAGTATTGTATGCGGTTACCAGGATCAAACCAGGGACCATGTGCTTGCTAGATAGGCGCTGGAACCACTGAGCTAAATCTCTGGCCCAGCTGAGGCTCGCTTTTTGACTTCTTCTGGTCCTTGCAGTCAGATACTCAATCTTTTCTTGGTTTGTGCTTGTAAGTGCAGAGATGCCCAAGGCTTTGTCTAGACTCCCTGGGTGTGATAGTGGAGGAGAGGACCATAACAACCTACAGATGGAAGTAATAGTAGAAAATGTGGGGAAAGCAGAAATTTATCATTAGAGCCCAAAATGAACCCACCAACAATGATGTTGTGGTTATAAACCTATAATGACTGGTAAAAAAGAAAAGATGAAATAATAAATGGCCAATATTGTCTTTCCTGAAGAGCTCAAGAACCTTGGGCCCCAGGCCGCGTGCACTGGTGTGAGAGGAAAGGCGTGTTTATTCCCATTGCCAGGGAGCAGGAATGGAGGCCTGGCCGTGCATGTGGTCACGCTCACTGCTGCGGCCGTGCACTAGCCGAGGGACGTGGAAAAGCAGAGAGCAGGGCACGAGGAGCTGCCCCAGGGACTGACTCCAGGGCCCGGGAGCAGACCCGGAGTGGCCTGTGCGATTTTCAGTTTGCTCTGGACCAGGATGTTGTGATTGGAAAGCAGATTAAAGCTTTTGGACAGATTTGATCTGTACTCTCATACTGGCTCATTACCATGAAGAGAAATAGCCTAAGGGGATTACTTTGTGAGGAATTTCAGTGCTGTCCGCTTCATTGAATGGGTGGAGCTCTAACTCAGGTATCTCAGCAGTTGTAAAATTACTAAAAAAAATTAATACTGGTGGCCAGAGAGTTAGCCCAGTGGTTCTGGTGCCTGTCTAGCAAGCACAAGTTTCCTAGTTCAATCCCTGGTAACCACATACAACAATACCAGGCATGGTGACTCACGCCCACCAGCAATCAATACCACACACCACAATGCCAGGCATGGTGGCTCACGCCAGTAATCCCAGCACTCAGGAGGCAGAGGCAGGAGGATTGTTGAGTTTGAAGCTTGCCTGGACTACATAGTGAGCTCAGGGCCAGCCTGGACTACAGAGACCCTGTCTCAAAAAAAAAGAAAAAAGAAAAGGTAAATAGGTGGGGTAGCTGTAACAAAAGTCTCAGAGTATAGAAAATCCAGTGGATTATAAAAACAGAGTACATAAGATGCAGTCCACGTGATCTGTTTTAGAGGCCTGTGATAGGCAGTATCTTTCAAAAGTTAAGAGTCAATTTTTCTTTTCCTTTTTATCTACTAAAATCTTGATGCCGTTCGCTAAATCACTGCTCTTGAATTAAATCCTGGAGTCAAAGTGGAAAAGGCCCTGCCTGTTTCTTTAACTGGGAAGAACTGTTCAGACGGCAATGCCAGCGCCTGGCTCGGCACCCTCGGAGCCCCAGTGCGGGCCTGCGGGCGGCTTCCCAAGCACAGCGTTACCAGCAGTGCGGTATTTAGTTCTGTCCCGAAGGAGAACCGCTCACTGTCTGCTCTTCCCAGGTCCCGGACAAGGAGCCCGAGCTGGCTGCGGCGGCCGCCAAACAGCTCGAGTATCAGCAGTTTGAAGACGACAAACTCTCTCAGAGGTCATCCAGCAGCAAACTCTCCCGGTCTCCTTTAAAGATCGTCAAAAAGCCCAAAAGTATGCAGTGCAAGGTGGTCCTTCTGGACGGCTCGGAGTTCGCCTGTGAGGTGGAGGTGAGCGCGGGGCGCAGGAAGCTGGGGAGGCTGAGGTTCGGCCCACAAGATGCACCTTGATTTTCCCACAACTCTGGAAAGTTAAGCGGACCTGGTTTCTAAATACAAAATTACTTCCAACACTAACAGGAGATCAAGTTACTAAAAATATTTACACTGTCCCGAAATAGTCTGATGAAAAGTGAAAGATGAATATAGATATTCATAAAGTGGATGTGTGAGGGAGCATCTGACGCTTCCGGGACAGGAGCAGAAAAGCTGCAGTCGTAAAAGTCAGCTTTCCTTTCACATCTGGCTTCGGATCGTTACTTCAGTGCACTCTGTCTTTTCTGTTTGCGTAACTTCTGGCCGCATCACTCGCGACCCGCAGGGACATCCACTCTCTGCTCCTGCTGGAGGCGGGCTGAGTTTAGGCCCCTGTGGCCCTTTCTTGCTCAGAGAATGAATAGTTTCAAACAGGCACACGATGGTGGCTGCCGAGGTTGTGATGTCAGAACACACGTTTCTCTGCTCTCTTTTTATAAAGAAATAAAAAGCCGTCTGTGGCGGTGCCCACCGCACAGCTCGCACCAGAGGTGTTTGGGAGAACAGGTCGCAAAGGGGACCACACAGCTGTGGGTGTGGTGTTTGCTTCTGAGCGTGGACAGTGCCAGGCAGCGGCCAGGCAGGGCATGCCCCAGGGTGGCAGGACCGCTGTTTTTCCGTGAAGCCAGCCTGGTTTCCCACACCCCCCGCCCCCTGCCCTCCCTTCCTGTGTGCGCTAGCCCGGCAGTCATCCTGGTTGTGTAATACGCCTGTGCTTTTCTTGCGGTGCAAGGTTGCAGACTTTAGAGTGGGAGTGAAGGGTTGTGTGTAAATTACTAGAGGAGCATACAGGAAGTCTATTAAAAACGAATTCTTCCATGAGAAGTTACTTGGTCTGGCACTGACTGATTTGGAGAAAACTTGAATCATTGCAAACACCGAATTGTGGGTTTCCCAGGAATGTGTGAAGCCTGCCACTCGCAGGCCTCCCCGATTCCTCAGGAGAATCACGCCGGGTCCCGCGAGGGGCGGCGGCTCCGTGCTGACCAGGAGACTCCCGCTGGGGACCGCTCTGCCGCACTGACTTCTCACGCTCAGACTCACCACTGTTGGTCACTATGGTTTTCATGAAAGCAGGATTTTTATTTTGTGCTTAACTTGGGACCCGGCTCCTTGATACTTTGCGTGTCACCGTGTGGATTTCGAGTTGCTCAGCAGTGCTGGTCAGTGCAGTTGATTTCCCTTATCAGAAAATACCTTCTATAAATTGGAGTCATTCATAAGAGTAGCTTTTCCTAGGATATAAAGGCTTTTGCCACCAGAGTATTTTCAGTTTCCCAAGGGGCATTAGTAGTAAAAAAAAAAAACCAGGATCACACCGTCGTCCTTGTGCAGAACACGGACAGATGTGGACCCAGCCCATCTTTGTTGCTGGTGCTGGATAGGAAAACTACCTGCGAGTCAGGGGTGTGCCTCCAGCGTGCAAGGGACACTCGCTGAAAAGGCACAACCCTCGTGCCTCTCGTTTGTGACACAAGCCGGACAGTACAGCCTGAGCACGGGGCCTCCAGGGACAGCCCAGGCAGACGGACAGCAAAGCCTTGTCCCGGGAAGGGTGTCCTTCAGCCCTCTCTCTCCTCCCCTCCGAGCTTCTTAAAACCACTAAAACACGGCTCAGCAGGGGTTTTTAAGTGATAAAGAGCTTTAAAATATTCATGTCAATAAATCTAGTGCTGCAAGAGGCTGAAACAGGAGGGTCACAAACTGAGACCTTGCAAGTGCAAGGTTCTGAGTTCAATTTATGGTACAGCAAAAAAAAAAAATTGCATGTAGTCCCAAGTACTGGGGAAAAAAGGAAAGAAGAAAGCTTCACTGAATAGAAAGAACAAAGGAAAGATTAGAAATGTGTGTGGTGCCTCGTGCCAGTCTGAGTTGATGGGCCATCTCGGGTTCCCGGGGCTTCCCGACTCAGCCTGAGGGGGACCCTGGACTGTGGAGGCTTCACCCCCTCACAGGCTGCTTCCCGAAGGAGGACTCGGAATCCACTTGGTGATGCAGAGAGTAACAAAGAATTGAGTGCTAAGTTAAGCACAAAACAAAGATCCTGCATCAAGACCACAGCGACTCACGGCCGCGAGTCCTGGCTCGCAGAGACGGCAGAGTTGGCTCTGGGTGCTGGTTGGTCCGTCTCTGGCACGGTGCTCCACCTGTGTGCTGAGTGCTCCCAAGCCACCGTGGGTGGGCGGGCCGCCTGGAGCCCGGAGCTCCTCCACCTGCACACGTGTCCTCCCGGGCTCCAGGCTGGACGGGAACCCTCGGGCCCACGTCAGTGGCATGGGAGGTGGGCACGGATGGGGATCAGAGAGCTCGCGGGTGGCCGGGTGGCATTAGCGACTTAGAGGAGGAAGAGACCGCAGTCCCCGTGGGACACGACTCCTGACGCCATCACCTGTTCTTGGATTTCACCACCCTAAAAGGCTGAGCCAGAGACTCCTGTTCTTTTATTTTTTTAATTCAATTCTTTATTAGCACATTTTATGTACAGCTCACAAGCACACACAACATTGGGAAATCTGTACCAGTGTATGTTATACCAGTTAATTCTCATTTTTATCCGTAACCCTACACCCACAGCCCTCCTCCCCTTACATACATCCTTTCTTTTTCTCTCCAAATCATATTCATTCTTTCCCCTCATTATGTTTCCCCACCACATTCCCTTTGAATATTTCCTATTTTACAAAATATATCATGTATTCAAGGACTCATTTACACCTACAGGTTCTCATACCAGAGAAAAGACATGGTATTTACCTATCTGGGATCTATTTATTTCACTTATTAGTGTGTCCTCATGGTGTATCCATTTGCACATAAATGAATGAAATTTGTCATTCTTTATGGCAGAGTAATACTCTATTTTATTAAAAACAGCAAACACATCTTCTTTATCCAGTCTCCAGTTGATGGGCATCTGGGTTGTTTCTAAGACTGGGCTATCACAAACTGAACTGGTATGAACATGGGTACATACGTCTTTATGAATCTTTTAATTCCTTTGGTATATTCCTAGCAGGGGAACAGCAGGGTCAAATGGGACCTCTGATTCTAGAGACTCCTGTTCTGCAGCTAACCAGATACTTGGTGATAGCAACAGAAAACAGTCTGAGAGGTTTTTGACAAATGAAGGTGAAAATATTTGCCCAAGAAAATTATGATTGAGATTGAAGCAAATAATTTCACACTTTTGGGAGGTAGCATGCTGTTGGCAAGTGGCAGTATTTTATGAAGATAAAACAGTGAACTCTCGGGCCAGAGGGTTAGCTCAGTGGTTCCAGCGCCTGCCTCGCAAGCGCAAAGTCCTGAGTTCGATCCCCGGTAACCACATATAATGCTGGGTGTGGAGACACGCCCACCAACAATCAACACCGCATACCACAATGCCGGACCTGGTGGCTCACGCCTGTCATCCCAGCACTCGGGAGGCAGAGACAGGAGGATTGCTGAGTTCGCGGCGGCTTGCCTGGGCACCATAGTGAGTTCAGGGCCAGCCTGAACTACAAAGCGAGACCCTGTCTCAAAAAGCAAAAAAAAAAAAAAAAACAGTGAACTCTCGTGGAGCTGACCTAGCAGAGAACTAAACTAAGTGCATTCAGTATGGAAAAAAATGAGATGCGGAGGGGACAAGACAGCTCTTTGCAGACACTTGGGAAGGTTGTCGCTGAAGGGTTGCTCTAACGTTTTTTATGTCTAGAAAGCGAAGTTCAGCAGGTCCAGGCAGTGAGGTTTTAATGCACAGGAGGAATGTTTTAAATGATCGCCATGGGCCTTGCGATGATGTGTTTTCTGCGCTAGAAAGACGTGAGGAGAACGCAGGGGTGTGTCCCGAGAAGCCATCTGTCCCTCACGCTGTCCAGCCGGGGCCCGTGCACGTCCTCCCTGCTGGTGGAAGGGGGTGAGTGCCCGGAGGGGCCTGTGTGAGCAGCCAGCCACTGTCCCCAGTGAGAGAAGCTGCAGAAGACGGTGGCAGGCAGCATTCGTCAGTGTGTTTAATAGGGCGTCCACAAAGGCATTTGACTCTAATGAAATTATATCTTAATGAAATCTCTCTGATGGTTACTTAATGCCTCCATCCCGTCCCCATCAAAAGCAGCAAGGCTCGGCTCTGCCGTGACTTTATCGTGGGAAATTAGAGTCACCCACAAGGAGCCTCTGCCAGCACTCGCTTTGGGACCGTGTGGTTCTCCTTCCTTTTGAGGCCACAGAAAGGCCTCTCCTTGCTCGGAGTGCAGGAGGCGTGCAGCGGCCCAGAGGGCACGGAGGCAGCGATGTGGGCACACACGGGGCAGATGTACTAGGCCCACTCGAGCACCGCAGTGAAATCAAGCCGGTTGGCAGGGCCCTGATGGCTCTGTGGGCTCAGGCTGGAGGACACACCCCTGGGCCCAAGGGGTGCCGGGGCCTCCATCGGCCTCCCCAGCGGTGCTCCTGCGGCCTCAGGTCAGCACGAGGACTCGGAGCTGGTCCGCATGTGCTTGGCTGTCTGCTCCTGCTCGGGGAGGACTCGCCTTCTGGTTGCCCGAGGCCCGCTGTGCACGGGCGCCCACACTCCCTCCCCTTTGCAGTTCTCTGCTTACTGGGATGTGGTTGGGAAAACAAATTCGGGGCCTGAATTTTCCAGCGTGTCTTCAGAAACGATTATTTATGTGATAAAATTAGCCTGCAGTCCTTCTGGCAGTCCTTGACTGGGTAGCACGTTAAAAGTGTTTTAGTTCGGAAAGTTGCTTAGAACATCTTGTTACCTTTCTTGAATTACGAGAAATGATAAGTCATTTTAAAATATCAAAAAGAAGGTTTCAAAACCTGGCTGTATGGAAGATGCGTCGATCCCGGAGACGTCGATTGTATAACTGTACTTTGGATGTAACATGTAACCTGCCGCTCTTCCTGCTGATCTCCACCCGCTGGATCCCTTGTCCCGTGAAGCGTCTGTCCCGCGCGTGACCCCAGGGCCCGGCCCGGCTCTAGCATGGGTCCCCGCGTACAGACAGTCACTGCCCCGGGGGCTCCGGGGAAGCGAGGGTGTGAAGGAACTCTGCATGATGGCTCCCTGGCCCGGCCACAGGGACAGCTGCCCACGAGGCCATTGACGCCCAGTGTCTCGTTTACCTGACGAGATTACCGTTCGTTCTTCTTCCCAAGATGGTGAGGTTGGTCCTCGCTGAGCTGTGACGGAGGCTGATCCAGCTACCAAAGTGCTTCAACCTACTCTTCATTTTTTTTTTTTTTTTTCCGAGACAGGGTCTCGCTTTGCAGTTCAGGCTGGCCCTGAGCTCACTCTGTAGGCCATGCAAGCCTCGAACTCAGCAATCCTCCTGCCTCTGCCTCCCGAGTGCTGGGATGACAGGCCTGAGTCACCACGCCCAGCATTGTATGTGGTTACCGGGATTGAACTCAGGACCTTGAGCTTGTGAGGCAGGTGCCAGAACCACTGAGCTAAATCTCTGGCCCCTACTCTTCATTTTTAAGCGATCCCTTTTAATAGTCCATTGTGATGTAGACATGTCCTGTTGGACACAGGGAGACCTGAATGTTGAGAATGTGAACACGGAGACCCGCGGATACCCTGCGTCCGCGGCTGTTTCGGAAGCTGCGTGACTTGGCTGCGAAGTGCGCGTGCGCCTCAGGCCGGGTGCGGTGGGCGGTCACTGAGGAGGACTGTGCACTTGAACCCCGCCAGGTCGTCTCCGTCTCCCCGCGTTCACAGCGCGGCTCCGTGGTGGTGGGATGGCTGGATTTCTGGCTCCAAACCCCCACCTTCCGCCCCACGTGTTTTACCTTTGTCTTTGCCGCCCGCCGGTGTGAGGACACGAACCTCCTCTCTCTGGGTGCGAAAGGAGATCCCCAAGCGAACGCACTGGTGTCCCCTTCCCAAGGGCAGTATCTTGTTTATCTTCCTGATTCCAGTTCTGTGGCTGGTTTTTCCTATTTGCTGCAGACAGCCATCTTCCACGTTTGAGAATGGGCCTTAGTTTTCACCATCCTGTGACTAAAATATTCAGTGTGTACTTTGTTTTTATGATGCACAGTGCATAAAACACAAAGGACTCGCCCTCATGCAAACACTCCCTAGCTTTGCCACAGACGGAGCCCCAGAAGGTGTCCTTGAAGTGCCCTGCTCCGTGGGTGACCTCGTCCACTCACCGGTCACCTCTGATCCCTCGCTCTGGGTGTGGGTGGTGGGCCTCCTTCCACAGAAAGAGCAGCCTGGTCCTACACTCCCAAAGCAGGAAGAAAGGCTCCATCCCGGTACGCACAGCTACAGCACTTCCTAGGCATCGCCTTATTTGTTTCTCCCTCTCCTCACCTGGCAGTGCCAGCCACGTCTCTGCATGACATTACCCTGCATGCTCCTCGGGGTCCAGCACAGAGATCTTCCCTGCACAGGTGACCACCTGTGCTACAACATCGAAGCTTGGGAAGTTGGATGGGGTGTTGCTCAGTGGGTAGAGCTATTGCCTAGAGTGCCCGAGGCCCTGGGTTCCATCCCTAGCACCGAGAACACCACCTCCAACCACAAAACTACCAAGTGCTGTAGCTAGTCAGAAGTGACTGAGGTTTTCCTTGTGGGCATCCTAAATCACAGAAAGAAAAGGGGAAAGAGCCACTTTATACATTGTCATGCTGAAGAAGTAGATTCTTGAGAATGTAATTTTGAAAGCATTTGGCTTCAAAACTGACCCATTTTTCTAGATTTCTTTTTAGTTAGTTTGGGGAACAGTAGAAGAAAAAAGGGGCACCAAGGTCTGCTCTTCATTTCTCTTTCTCCTCTTCCCTGTCTTCTCTCCTTATGGCTGGAAGGCCTTGAAACCTTACAGTGCCTCCACGGTGGGCATCGCAGGCTGACCTCCTTTTCAGGCACTCAGTTCTGCTGTGGGTTAATTTGCCTGCTGGAGCAGAAAAGCTCGTGGATACAAGCAGCTCCCATTCAGGAGACATCCGTGGTGAGCAGGCAGGATATCGTTTTCCCAAAATGCCTTAAATCTAATTAATAAAAATGACCACTGGGTTTTGGGATTGGTCACATCCTGATGAAAGAATGTGCTATGTGAAGAGAAGAACTTAGAAGTGAAGCTTTCATTTTGATTGAGAAGAAAACAGAGAGAAATAATGCAGAAACTCTCCAGTGTGGTTCGTGGAGTGAGGTTGTAGGCTGGACTCAGCTCTGACTCCCCACAGAATGGCTGCAGGCAAGTGCACAGTGGTGACTAGAAAGGCCCATCACAAGGAGAGCCTTCATCTTCCTTCTGTCTCAGTCACTTTCCTCTGCTGAATACAGTACTGGATACCCAGACTATAATGGAGGACAGGTGTATTTTGCCTCAGTCTGTAGACGCTCCAGTCCCTGGTCAGCTGGCTCCAAAGCAGGGTGGCATGGCAAAACATCCTGGAGGTAGGGAGCGGCTCACGGCATGGAGGACAGGAAGTGGAGAGATCAAGGAAGGATAGGAACCTTTTCAAGCCACACCCTGTGACCCTGCCCTTCCAGCCAGACCTGGTTTTGTAAAACCAAGTCAGCCATAAGCCCCTTAATCCACTCACCTTCCGAAGCCCAGCCTATGAGCACATGCGGGCCCGGGGACATCAGTTATAAACCATATCACCTTCCCACAGGAACCATTTTCACCATCTAGTGATTCACTTTGAATTTTCCTGGTCAATTGCCTGTTTATTTCATAATTGCAGCATTTCCCCAGGAAAGACAGGGTATAATTTTCAAGATTATAGTTCATCTTCTCTTAGTTAGCATTTAAATTGATGCCTTTCTTTTCTTGGAGGTACCCTTGGCCTCTCGGGAAGTTTAGGAAGTAGGCCACTGGCATCGGCCTGAAGAGCAGAAAGTCTCTTGAATTTCCTATGCCTTTTTTTTTATTAGTCCCTTTCAGAAAGAAGTGTCTTTTGACCTTGTCCCCAAATGCTGAGGCTTATAAACAGCACCTGTGACCTGTTTTTTGGACTACAGAATTGAGATCTGGTAGAATTTCAGGATCTTAGAGTCGGAGGAGGACATGGTCTCATCCACCAGAGAGAGACAGATTGTCTGTGTGTGTCTCCAACAAAATCGAGAAGTTATGTTCAGGGGAGAGTAGCGTGTGCCGCTGCAGGGAATGGCATGAAAGCCACAAAGCGGCACTCAGGCGCAGCTGGCACTTTAGATGTCGACTGAATCCGCCTCAGTGGGGGACACATGTTGACAGTAACAGAGGCCTCAGAGTCCAGGGTCTGACTGACGTGTGCAGAGAGCTAGCACTTGGGGTTTTTTTAGCTTTTATCACAAAAGGAGCATGATGCTATTCATTGAAAAGACATTTTTAAATGGAAAGAAGATAGTCGAATGCATTTATGAGCCCCGTGTTGTTTTACCGCCACTCTGATCTCGTTAGTGTTTATAGCAAAGGAACAGTGGAGAGTCGGTCCTGACGCTTCAGTCCCCTGTGCTGTGTGGATTTGGCAGTTAAATAATTCTGTGGGAGACGAAATAGAGCGGAAAGGCCTGCTGAAATGTAGTATGATGAAATTCAGTAGTTTTTTCTTTCCATGGCTGATACTACTGAGAGTTCATAAGTCACTAGAACCAGCTCGGCACCTGTTTGAGGGGTTGAGGTGTGTCTCACTTTGTGGCCAGAGGTGCAGGACGGAGGAGTGGCTGACCAGTCTCCCAAGGCTTTGTGTGTTTTTATACCTGGTCATGTCCGAGATTTCCACACCGAGCAGCAGCGTCAGTGAGGGCATCAGGCTACGGCCAGTGAGCAGCCAGCCACGTCACATTCTAAATCAGTTTAGAACTTAGAGTCGGCTCGGACAAGTTTATACTTTCCTAAGAGCTAGCGACTTTGGCAGAGAAGCTTTCCTTGTCAGTTTTATCCTGCACTGCTCAAAAATACGTAGGCTCCCTTACAGGCAAGAGACGAAGTCTAACTTTGCTTCTGTTGAGTGTGAATCCTCAACAGGCGACCCCCAGCACCCATTTCAAAAAAACCAGATACAGGATCTCCCCAAGTTGTCCAGACGGGCCTTGAATTTGCCATCCTCCTGCCTCAGTCTCCCAGAAAGCTGGGATTACCACCCATGCCCCCCCATGCTAGCTTCTAGTTTTAACTTTAACCAACTCACCAGCAGCAGAACTAGCATTTACAGTTCCATTTAAAAGAGTCACTCACAGGCCACAGATGTAGCTCAGTGATGCCGCATCGGCCTGGCAAGTGCAAGGTCCTGAGTTCGATCCACAGTACTGAAAAAAATAAAAGAATCAGTCACACTCAGGCCTTTTAAAAAATGTGTTCATGGAGCTCATAGTGTAAACATACCCCAGCAACTCAGCCAGATCAGACAGTGTTGTCTTCCCACTCCTCCTTGCCCTTTGTAAGGGCCTCATCACCAAAGTCCTGAGTTCCCTCATCCTCACACGAGAGCTTGCATGGCCATGGTGGGCAGGAGAGAGAGGTCTGTCCAGCTGCCAGACCCTGCAGGGCCGGCAAACCAGAGTGCCCAGCTTCGTGGGATTCACACCCCAGGAAAGGCAAGGAAATTCTGGTAGAACTCGGTCTCCCGCAACATGGTAAGGCGCACTCTGCAGGACCGTGGGGTCTTTAAACATTGTCATGGCACATCCGGCCGCCATGCTGGCTGGAGGTTAGTGTCACTTTCTAACGAGGGTGAATGAAAGAAAACCCTTTCAGTCACACTTCCACTTAGGAATGTACCTTATTTTCCCCACTGCTGCCTATAGGGATGAGAGATGGTCAGCAGAAGCCCACCAGCACGAGGAACTGGTTCTTGTCATGGTGTGTGGAAAACTAGAAGGAATAGAGACTTGTTATTCCTTATGGAATGCCATGGTGATGGCAAATAAGTCTCCAAGAGATGCCGCATTCTTTAGGAACATGCCAGTACAATGAGCTCGTGAAGCACAGAATGGCTTTAAATGATTATCCCAAATGAAATGCTTTAATTTCTCCAGTTATTCATTTTAGGAAAAAAATATTGCTTGGAGTCTCACAGCAGGCAGAGCTTCCTTCAATAGCACACTCAAGAATTTGTCATCATGCGGGGACATAAAACAAAGCAAAGCACATCACCACTATCAAAATTGGAAAGGTAGTCTGTTTCAAAAGGACAGTTTATTTCATCATGGGGTTTCTATTATTCCTAACCCACCATGTCCTAACGAGGATTCAGGAATGTCTCATTTTCCGTAGATACACCCGTAGATACACAACATAATGAAAAGAAAGAAGCAGAAAGCAGGACCGAGAGACAGCCCAAGAAGCAATGAACATGCTTAGTTTGCGAACATGCGCCACACTCTCAACAGGCACAGGAGAGGAAACTGACTCGGTTTCCAAACCACAAAGATGTCACAGTTTTTCACAAGAAGCACATTTCTTCTAGTGCAGCAATTGGAGAAAATCTCTCCGTTGTAGCCCGCTGAGAGCTTATTCCAGGAAGGGATTGTGTGCAGCCATCAGCAGTGTCTCCATGGCTGTTATTTCTCTCCATCGAAACTAAGGGATGTTAAGTAAAGATCTGTCCATTTGAGAGCATGCGTCTCCTTAAGTGCCCAAGTGTGTTTAGGCAGAAACGTGCACAAGTATGTATGTATATTCAGACGTTAGGATTTATTATAGATAGAATTGGAGAATGTGGCACAGACGGGGGGCCCAAATGGGTGCCCTGTGCCCCTCTCCAAGGTGAGACCACCACGGTTGATGCGTTATTGATCCACTTGACCGAAGAAGAGTAGACCGCTGGACATTCGGCTGTGAACACAGCATGCTAAAGGAAGTATGAAGCCTGTTAGAAGCCGGGGACCAGGATGCCCCAGACACAGCGTCTAGGCGATATTTCCGAGTGGTGTCAGGACTAGAGGTGATTTCCTTGCGTGAGAGGTGAGAGCTTGGCAAGAACACATTTATGAAGCGAGCACCCTCCCTTGTGCAAGATCACGGGCCATGAAGCGCTCAAACATTTGGATCTACGCCATTACCAAGACAAAAGAACGCCCAAGATCCCTAAACTGTACTTTATAGAGCATGACTTCAGTAATTTCATCCCATAAAAATGTTAAAGCGCTCATAGGGAATTTAAGCTTAAGGAATATAACTTCTTCTGTACTCATCAAGATAACCTCCAAGCGAAATTTATGCCCAGAAATGCAAATGAGTCATTTCCCTTACAGGATTATTAACTCTAAACTCATTAAATATTGTGATCACTACAAAAATATTGATTTTGATGTGAAAGCAGTTTTTAGGAAGCCAGACCAGTTACACGCTTAACAGTTAATACTCCAAGCTGTCACTCATTCTCGTGTTGGTGTTCCTTAAGGTAGAGAAGGGGAAGAATGTTGTTCTTGGTCACCCAGGAGTTTCAAATGAAATTTTTAAAGGAGAATCGAGGAATACTAAGAACTATGCATGCAAATGTGATTTCCAGTCATCGTAAGACTGTACTTGCTGAAGAAGTTGTACCAAGATGCAAGTATGCGGGAGGCCAGGCTGGCCCAATACCATTCAGTCAAGGCAGGAATCACATTATGTTTTTTCTTCTTGTGAGGAACACAAGGGTATAGAATGAAGGTAGCAGAGCTGTGTCACTGGGACACCTATTATTTAAAGGAGAGGTTTATTTGGCTCATGATTTCCAAGGGTTTGGTCCATAGTCAGTTGGCTGCAGTGAAGAAATGGAATGTGGAAGACTGTGGCAGAGGAAAGCTAGTCATCCCATGTCAACAGAGAAAGGAAGAGGTGGGAACAAGAGCACTCTTGCAGGTCCGGTCCTGAGGGGTCACCACCAACCAGGCCCAGCCCAGCTCGGAAGCCTTCATGCTCTGATCTCCCGGGGAATGCAGCACTAGCATCATCCAACACCTATGCAAAGCCCCGCCTCTGAGGCTGGGGGAGGGGCAGATCTTAAACAGCAGGAATGAAACTGTAGCTCAGGCAACTGAGTCTTTGAGAATAATTTGAGAAGTTTATCAAGAGGTTAGCCCTGCAGCATTAGGAGTGAAATTTTTTAAAAATTAGCCCTTTAATTTGTGGAAGTAAAACAGTCTCTACTCTTAAAACTAAGGGAGGACCAACATAGTAGATCTAGCCAGAGCATATTATATATACAGAGAAAAGGAATTCAAACACATTGGTCAGGACCAGATTCCAAAAGTAAGAGCAGTATTTGAAGAATTTTGAAGCAGAAACTCAATCTCAGATGTATTTATTGGGCTTGATTTTCTTTCCCATTTATAAGAAAGGATCTACTCAGTGCCAGGTGCTGTGGTGCCTCCACTGCACCATTCTCGGTCACTGGGTGGCTTCTGTGACCACTGTTCAAGTCATAACTCACAAAAAAGTGAAGTCACCCCCTGCCCCCAACACCTGCTGAGTGAGAGTTGTAAAAACGTATTTTCTGGAGCTTGTCCTAATCTTGGAGAGCAGGGATGGACACCTGAGACAGGGCTCTGGGCAAAGATCTGAAGAATGATAGAAGGTTCCAGAACAGGGCAGTGTCTCCTGCATACTCAATGCCAGAGGAATTCTGGGAGGAAGCTGACTAGTGGGTGTGGAGAGCAAAGGGAGACCATCATGGCAGGGCACCGTGGAGTTTCTTCCCTCTTCGAGCTCTGGCTCCCTGTGCTCCACAAGCATCTTACACTGTGGAATCTGTCAGTACACTTCTTTCCACATTGATTTATTGTCCCTGAGAGTTTTTAACATCTTTTTTAAATTGTGAAAACAAAAGTGAAAATAAGTTTAATAAAGTTTGAGGAATGATGTCTGTAGGTTTTTCCCTCATGGCCCATCCCCCATGCTAGGCCCTGGTTAAGCCGGGAGTGAGCAGGTCGACCTCTGTATGGAATCCACAGCATCTCCGAAGATGGGGAGCAGGTGACCCGATTCCCCAAGTCCTGAACTTTGCACACATTCAACCTTGCTACAACCTAGATGTGGTTGAAGTGTGTCCCTTACAGGTCCACGTGCCAGAAGCTTGGTCTCCATAAAACCTGTGGAGGGTGGGGCCTCCGAGAAGGATTAATGCAGCTCTTGTGGGCTTAGCTTTCTCTCTTTTTTTTTTTCTTTTAGTTTTTTGAGACAAGATCTTACTCTGTAGTTCAGATTGGCCCTCAACTCACTATGTAGTCAGGGTTAGCCTCAAACTCATGGCAGTCCTCCTGCGTCTGCCTCCCGAGTGCTGGGATGACAGGCGTGAGCCACCATGCCCAGTAATGTGGTGTGTGGTAGCGTGGATCAAACTTGGGGCCCTGTGCTTGCCAGGCAGATGCTGGATCCGCTGAGCTAAGCCCTCGGCCTGTCTTTCTTGAGAGCAGAGCACTGGGCCCTTTGCATGTGGTCCAGTCCTTTGGGGAGGACACAGGCACCATGCAGCACCAGGCCCCAGAATCATGAGCCACATAAACCTCTTCACTTTATAAGTTCCTTGGCCTCTTGGTATTCTGCTACAACAGCAGAAAACAGACTAAGAGAGATGCTGAATACAGATACTCTCCAGGAAGGATAATAGCTGTGTCATAAACCCGAGAAACACCAGCATGATCTGAATGAAATGTGTCATATTTTACTTGTTGCCTGAGTAGAATATTCATCGTTTTCTTATAAAGGAAAGAACATCCTAATTGTCTGTTGGAGGGAAAGCTGTGTTTTGTCGTCCTGGTGGTTCTGGGGGTGGCATTCAGTGCCTGCACTTTTTCGTCCATCCTCTGTGCTCACTGTAATATCATTTGCCTTCTGGATATCTGTGCCCTACCCTTTCGTTTGTACGCGATTGTTATGTGTGACCGTTTGCTGATCCTGCCGTGTCCATCACGGATTCCAATCCCAGTAATTACCAACGCGCCCATCTTGGACTCGTGTTAGAGCGTGTTAGAGCGTGTCTGCCACTGTCGAGCCGGATGAGCAGCGGTGCAGCAGCAGGGACAGGCCTGTGTGGCTCCCGCCCCTGCTGCCGGGGAGTCGGCGCTCATCTGAGGTGGGTCCGGAGTGAGGTCCAGGGCTCTCGTCGCCCAGCAGCATCAGCAGCCTCCTCCTCATGGATGTGCAAAGCGGATTAGCGCTGGCTTTTCAGGATTGTGAGTTCTGCCAGAATTAAGCCGCGATGCCCTGACAG
This sequence comes from Thryonomys swinderianus, assembly GCA_004025085.1. Taxonomy (NCBI): domain Eukaryota; kingdom Metazoa; phylum Chordata; class Mammalia; order Rodentia; family Thryonomyidae; genus Thryonomys; species Thryonomys swinderianus. The sequence continues at coordinate 12,550 of PVIC010003770.1, read as the reverse complement.
AGTGGTATTAGCAAAGAGTCCTTGCCTTTGCCATGAGGTGCCACCCATACCGGAGGGGTCCATCTGTTCAGGGTACCGCACTGGGCCAGAAACAGCTGGAGAGCTGGGCACAGAGAGGGTCACAATACTTAATGATGGGCAGGGTTTTTCCTCCACTACCTACTGGACCTAATAGGACATGTTCCAGTAATCAGGAGCCTGATCTAAGTATCAATGATTCTGTGATCCTCTGTCGATTGAATGATTGTTTGTTGATATAGGTACTTGGCATTGAACCCAGGGCCTTGCACCGACCTGTATCCTTAGCTTTTATCTTTTTTTATAAATTTTTTCTTTATGGGTATATTGTATATACACGTCGTGATCACACTCAATATTGGGAATTTGTACCACTATATGAAACAATTTAATTCTCCTCTTTTCCCATTCCCCTAACCACCCAGAACGCCCACCCTTAAATACATAAGTTTTGTCCCCCTTTTTATTACCATCACATTTTTTCTTTACCCCTCATTACTCACTCTCCCACCACATTTCCCTTGGAATATTTTGTTTCACAATAACCATCATACATTCTAGAACTCATTAACATCTTCATTTTTCTCATACCAGAGAAAAGATAGGATATTTACACATCTGTGACCTATTTGTTTCACTTATGAGTATGTCCTGAAGGTATGTCCATTTGAGTATAAATGACTCAAACTTATCATTCTTTAAGGCAGAGTAATATTTTGTTTTACAGAAAAACTACATCTTCTTTATCCAGTCTGTAGTTGATGGGCATTTGGGTTGTTTCCAAGATTGAGCTATCACACACTGAGCTGCTATGAACAGGAGTACACATACGTCACTATGATGTTATTCTTTTCATTCTTTTGTGTGTATTCCTAGCCGCTTAGCCCTTTTCTTTTTGAGACAGGGCCTCAGTAAGTTGCTGAGGTGCCCAGACTGGAGTGAAATTTGCAACCGTCCTCCTTCAGCGTGTAAGAGTGCTGAGATGGTTTACAGGCGTGCACCATTATGGCTGGCTGTCCTTTGTTTTTGTTTGTTTGTTTGATTTTAACCAGATGTTCACTTATATTTATAAGTTTGACATTGATTACAAGATCTTTTTAACTTAATATATATCTTGGGCCGGAGGGTTAGCTCAGTGGTTCCGGCACCTGCCTCGCAAGCGCAAGGTCCTGAGCTCGATCCCCGGTAACCACATACAATGCTGGGCGTGGAGACTCACGCCCACCAGCCATCAATACCACATACCACAGTGCCGGGCGTGGTGGCTCACGCCTGTCATCCCAGCACTCGGGAGGCAGAGACAGGAGGATTGCTGAGTTCGAGGCTCATCTGGGCTACATAGTGAGCTCAGAGCCAGCCTGAACAAAAGCAAGACAAAGCAACAAAGCAAGACCCTGTCTCAAAAAAAAAAAAATTTTATATCTACCAAATAAAGTGATACATAAGTGTAAGTTGTCATTAGGCAGCGTGGTGACCCTAATGCTCTTTGTCTTCTGTCTACTCACAGCCTTGCCCTATTAGTCGGCTAAAACAGTTGATGGGAGGAAAGGACACAGGTTCGCTTAGTCTTTATATTTTTAAGGCAGTGACATTATTCTTACAGTGTTTTGGTCATCGAATGCTTTATAGAATTAAAAAGTGACAGAGCTGTAAATCTATCCTCATTAAATTCATATTAGAAGTCACTAGAGGTCATATTTTTATTCTTAATATTTGCATTTCCTACAACTTTTTATTTGACCAAATGAATTATAAATTTGGATTTTTTTTTTTCTTCTCTGAGTCTCAGAGAAGAGAGAGTCTCTCAGAGAAAAATTCTCAAAATCCTGTGTCCTTCAGAATGTGCTGATAAGGGTGTGCACATGACTCAGCTCTCTTGCAGACACTCCTCTCTCTCCGGGCTCCTGCTCGGGTGTGTTCATTCTGCTCACACTGGCTTAGTGACCTGGGTCCTCGGTGCGGGAGCTCAGGAAGGGCTGCAGCCCCCTGCCCGCCCCTCCTACGCGTGCTGTGAAATTCGGCGTGACCATCATCCCGGTATTTTTGCTGGCCGGGAAGAGGCGCACCTCCCTGGGAAGCTGTGATCTGCCACGCGGGACCTCCCCAGGCTCCCGTCTGACTTCGAACAAAGGCTGAAATTGCTGCAACAGATGAAGCCAGAAGTCAGACAGGGCTCAAAGAAAAAGACATCAAAAAAAACCAAAGAGGAGCTTCACGAACAGGAAAGGACTTTGGACACACCTGTGCAAGAAGCATGTGTACCCCGAATCCCAGCCTAAACTCGGGGTGGAGCTCCCTTGGGGGTGTGTCCTGCCAGAGGCCAGTCTCCAACGGTGTCCACCTGAAGTGTCCCAAAATCCCCGTTCTGCGGGTGCATGTTAAAAACCACTGTGTGCCGGGCGTGGTGGCTCACGCCTGTCATCCCAGCACTCAGGAGGCAGAGACAGGAGGATTGCTGGGTTCGAGGCTTGCCTGGGCTACATAGTGAGCTCAGAGCCAGCCTGAACTACAAAGCGAGACCCTGTCTCAAAACAAAACAAAACAAAAAACCACTGTGTGTGCAAAGATGATTAAGTGAGTGCATACCGCTGTAATTTTTTAAACAATTCTCTAGTTTTACGTAACGAAGAAGAATTTTGCATAAGCACAAGGCAACAGTATGTTTCTTCGTGATTATGTTACAGAAGAAGTAGACTCTGGGGACTAAAGTCAGTCTTTATGCTGCACAGCGTCAGACGCTCGGCCAGGCTCCCTGTCGGGAAGGACTGACAGTAGCGGCAGCATCTGTTGCTTCCTGAGAGCTTGGCAGTGTGCTTTGCAGTGATGTGCCTTATCTCGTGCAGGATCATTGTAGTGCCCAGAGGGTGCGACCCAGGGGCCGGGTAACTTGGCTAAGGACGAGAGCTAGTTCATTGTAGAGCAGAAGTCTAGCCTTAAACCGTGCTTGCACAGTGGGGAAGCAAGTTGAATAGGCAGGAGTGTGCATTTTAATGGTGTTTAAGGGATGCTAGTACTTCTGCTTTCCCAGTGGAAGGAAGTCACATGGTCAGAATTTAATAGGACCAAGACAAAAGTCCCCGCATTCCTGCTTTGGCGGACACTGTCCGTGCACATTGCTAACCTACTCGAGCAAGAATGTGGACTGTAACGATGGGGTTGATTCCTGTTGTCACATGGGGTTGGAGGGTAGGAGCGGCTTCCGCTTGCTAAGCCTGGCGTTGGACGCACCCCAAAACAGGAAGTGACAGGCTGCACACAGGACAGCAGCGGTGCTGTCTGCTTCTTGGGGCTCCAGCTGTGTCTCTAAAGGCCTCATGGGCTCGCTGGTCTCACCCCGAACACCACTGCCTTTTGTTCTTGGGTTTTACGACAGACTCTTGGTGTTTTCTAAGTGTGAATTAAAGAAAATACACACACACACACACACACATCTGTCTTGGGGGACAAGGCAGTTAGGGAAGGAAGCATGGGGGATGGTACAGGCCTAAGATTCTAGCACTCCAAGAGGGTGAGGCAGAAAGATCTAAAGTTTAAATCCAGCCTATCTAGATTTAGACCCTGTCTAGAAATCAGAGGACTGGAGATAGAACTCAGTGTGAAGATCTCGGGTTCTATCTCTGGTGTATGTGAGGAGGAATGTTTTAAAAATAACAGTTTGAAGCAAGATTTATGACAGATAATGCACATTCTTACATCTGAAAAGAAACCCTTTCTTTGAACTCATGCCTGCGAACATCCTAAGCACGTAGACCAAATGCCTGCTGAGTACGAGACACTGTGTCAGAGCAATACAAAGGGGTGAACAGCTAGGTATGGGAGTCCAGCCTGTAATCGCAGCACTCAAGAGGCTGAGGCAGGAGGGTTGCTGTGAGTTCAAAGTTTGTCATGAGTTCAAAGCCACTCTAAACTACATAGTGAGACCTTGTCTCAAAAAAAGAAAAGAGAAGAAAGAAAAGTGAGGAGGAACCGGTGGGACTATTTCCTGTCCTCAGGAGCAGAAGTTCAAGCTCACAGAGTACAGCCACCATTTTCAGAATGTGCTGTTTCACACGGCGCCTGTGCAGTGGGATCATCATGCGCTGTGAGGACAAACTGTGGCACTTTCCGCCGTGCCCTCTCCCTGGCCCGTGACCGGGCAGGAGGCTCTGGAGAGAAGAGGTGGGGCCGTGGCGGTGCCGCCAGGGTCTTCCAGTCAGAGGCCCAAGTGCGTGCGCACAGAGGCCGAGCCCCAGGCTGTGACGCGTGGTGGGCGGGCAGGAAGGGCTCCGGACAGAAGCCCAGCGGCGGGAGCAGAGCTGGCAGGCCAGGGCCCCTTGGCCGAACCCCGGGTGGGACCGTGCACATGGGGCTGTTTGAATCATGAATTCGCAGTGGCGGTACAAAGCAAATACCTCCCCGGTGGCTTTGGAAGCTTCTAGAAAATGGAGAAAGGGAAACAAGTAAGCGTTTATCCCAGCTCTCACGGTCAGAGTGCGTCCCAAGTGACCGAGTCGTCCTGACAAAGAGAACACTGCTCAGCACTCCAGCTAGTACGGGAGGAGGGGCGGTCAGGCTCCGGTGTCAACGCCTCGCCAGCCGGAGGGAGCGCAGGGCCCTGGGGTGCCGACCACCCTCGATTCCAGCGTCAGAAAGAGGCCAGCGACCACCTTGTTCCTCCTGATGAAGTGCCAGCATCGTTTGGGGAAATAAGCCAGACCCTCGCCAAGCTTCCAGATGCAACTGCTGCCCCACGGGATGCCCAGGGTGCGGGCTTTGGTGACTCGAACCCTGAGATGGGGCGGCCGAGTCGAGACAAGGGGAACATGGCAGGGGAGGGGCCTGATTCTGCTGACGGGTTAATTTTGCTGGGAAAATCAAGGTGAAGGGAAAACTTCCTTCCACATTAATGTTAGATTTTTCTGGAAAATATATTTCAGGTTTGTATTTGCTCAAGTTTTATTTATTCCTGACGTCAGTTCAGTTTAACTTGGTTTTCAACCTTTTGGAGACTTCTTTTTGAGACAGGGTCTCACTTTGTAGTTCAGGCTGGCCCTGAGCTCACTATGTAGCCCAGGCAAGCCTCGAACTCAGCAATCCTCCTGCCTCTGCCTCCCGCATGCTGGGATGACAGGCGTGAGCCACCAAGCTTGGCCTTTTGGAGACTTTAAGACTTTATCTTATAATTCAAAATAATAAATAAGACACTTCTTGGGCATCTCCCCCACCCTTGCTTTCTACTTTTTCCTCTTAACTCAATAAGCTGTGGGGGTTTTTTTAGCAGTTTTGCATGTAGAGAAAATTAAGCAGAAGGTATAGAGTTCCTGAACAGGACTGTTTTCCCTTACCCTCTGTTTCCTTTATTTTTCACATTTTACCATTGTTAGAATTGATGAGCCAGGGCTGGAGATTTAGCTCAGTGGTTCCGGTGCCTGCCTCGCAAGCGCAAAGTCCTGAGTTCCATCTGGTAACCACATACAATGCTGGGTGTGGAGACTCACGCCCACCAGCCATCAATACCACATACCACAGTGCCGGGCATGGTGGCTCACGCCTGTCATCCCAGCACTTGGGAGGCAGAGGCAGGAGGATTGCTGAGTTCGAGGCTTGCCTGGTCTACATAGTGAGCTCAGGGCCAGCGTGAACTACAAAGCAAGATCCTGTCTCAAAAAAAAATGAATTGATGCGCCAATATTAACCTGTTATTATTAACAAAGTCACTAAAGTCCAGAATTTACAGTAGACTTCATCGTTGGTAGTGTAGGTTCAGTGGGGTCTGACCTGTGTCATGAGCCATTACGTATGTGGCCGAGTGTTGGATGCCATCACACCACTGAACGGACAGTCCCGTCCTTTCCCAGAGTGCCGGACTGTCGGAATCGTGTATCTGTGGCCTTCAAGATTGACCTCTTCTGCCTAGGAATATGCAGTGGAGGTTCTTTGGCGTCTCTTCACGACTCGACAGGCTCATTTCTTCTTTTTAATTAGTGCACATTGTAGAGAATAATAGATTCATCTCAGCATATTCATACATATGTATAACATACTTTGAGCATTTTGCCACCCATTACCCCCTTTCTCATTGCTTCATGCTCATGAATAATAAATAATATCCCTTTGTCTGGACGCCCCAGTTCAGGACTCCATTCATCTTGGGAGGAACATTTTGGCAGCTTCCGAGTTTTAGCAGTTTATGAATAAAGCTGCTGTAAACACTTGAATACCAGTTTCTGTGCAGAGGTAAGTTTTCAGCTCATTCAAGTAAACATCAGGGAGCACGATAGCTGAGTCATGTGTGAGGACTACATTTATTTTGTAAGAACCTTTACCAGATCGGCTTCCGAGGTGGTGACGCCAGCTTGCATTCCCAGCAGCCGCGAGTGCGCGTCCTGCTGCCCCTAGTCCTTGCTGGCGTTGGACATGGGCGGCATTGCAAAGTTTACCAATTGCAACAGGGTGTGCGGTGCTGTTGTGTTATTGTTTCAATTGGCAATTCCTCAGTGACATACAGCGTTGAGGAGCTCTTCATCCACTTATTTGCCATTTATATATCCTCTTTGTGAAGACATCAGTTCAGCTATTATACTTTTTTTTAATGGTTGTTAAGTTTTTAGATGTGCATCCCTTGTCAGACGTGTGTTTTGGAAGTATTTTCTTTCAGTGTGTGGTTTTCTTTCTGTTCTCATTACTCATTCTCCTAATAGCCAGTTTGACTGTCAGTTTGGAAAAAAAAATTTTTTTTGAGACAGGGTCTCGCTTTGTAGTTCAGGCTAGCTCTGAGCTCACTGTGTAGCCCAGGCAAACCTCGAACTCAGCAATCCTCCTGCCTCTGCCTTCCGAGGGCTGGGATGACAGGCGTGAGCCACCATGCCCAGCATTAGTTTGGAAAAGTTTTAATTAAAGGAAAAATTCAAATAGTTGGGAATGAAACTTGCTTATATTGCTTGAGGACGTGGCACTTCTAGGATCAAAATCTTCTGGTTGTTGGCTATAATATCTCCATTTACTCTCAGAAATAAAAATATAAGTGGTGAGAGGGAAATTCCAGGAAGAGGAAAAGCCGTGTCGTGTGCCAGTGGGAGACTTTTGAGTCAGAAGTGACTTTCCAGCAGCCAGAAAGGATGAGATTGAACGCTCTTTGCCACACGCAGTTACATAAATTTATCCATTTGTTGGGAATACCCCTGTGGGTATTATTAAGAGCTACTCAATTTTTGATTCACAAAGGTTATATGTTCCCCCATCCAGTGATGTAAAATTTCCCATTTAATGAGCAGCCCATCTTTGAGAACCATGTATTTAATGTGTTTTCTCCCAAATTTCCAGTCTGATTGTTGAGCTTTGGTCATGTGTTAAAGGTTATTATCTGCAGGTACACATAGGTGTCACCAAGTAGGAGCAGTTGGTTTGAAAAGGTGAGTTTTATGCTAGGAAAAAGTGATCTGAATTAGAAGAATCAAGAATGTTTTTAAAGTCAAGAAAGATTTCAGAGGGCATTCAGTCTGAGGCTGAAAAAAATAAGTTCAAGTCATCCCACACCTAACCACTGGCAGCATCTTTCTCGTCCAGATGTGTTCAAGGGGGCGCCAAGCCCACAGGGGCCAGAAGGAAGGAGCGCGTGATCCCTTAGTAGTTTGTCCTCCACCGAGGGGTGTGGTTAGAGCCTCAGCATATAATCACCTTGCTCTATAGGCCCAAGTCCTTCTTTGCAGATGCAGAAATGGAGACCAGAATTACTTCATGATCTTCCATAAAATCACCCAGCTAGGTGGCAGCTGCATTGATAGTTAACTGGTGGGAATATTGTTCATACAACCGACTGCGGTGGATTTAAAACAGCTGGCCCGTGGTCTCTCGCCCAGGAGAAATACCTCCAATATGAGGAATGGGCCGGTAGTGACCGTCTTCACAAACCACAGTGTTCCAGATGTGCTAAGGCCTCCAGGACAGGTGCAGTCCAGATGTGCTAAGGCCTCCAGGAAAGGTGCAGTCCATCCTGAGGACAGACAGGAGTCAGTAATCGAACTCAGATTGTGAGAAGCAGGGAGATGGGAGGGCGTCGGCTTCACGCCCTACTTTAGCTCGTCACATCGCCCATCAGCAAACGGAAGTGCGCACTGAAAGATGGCGCATTGAAACAGTGCCAGGTTGCTGTGGCATGTGCAGGAGTCTCAGATGCAGGTGGGCTCTCATCTGCCTTTGTTTACTCACTGGGAAAGTACCTGGACCATCACTGGTTTTGTGTGTGTGTGTGTGTGTGTGTGTGTGTGTGTGTGTGTGTGTGTGTGTGTAATGTGCTCTGGCTCAAGCAACTAGATAATAAAAAGGCAACTGGTATAAAGAAAGAACAGGACCTGTTAATACTCACCCTGATTCCTGGCATCGGCAGGAGGGGTACCCATGCTGTTACAAAACACACTTGCCACCGAGTTCTGACTTAGGGATTTTTCCAGGCACTGGGCCCTAAGGATGGCTGACCTCCATGGCTTGAGTGGTGGAGCAAGGCTGAATCTGTTATTTCAGTGCCAGCCATTCCAGAGAGGCAGGTGATGCTATCCATGCCCATTGCACTCAGAGAGTGGAGCTCACAGGGCTGCGGGAGGCACAGTGAAGACCCAAGCCCAGCTGCCACCGGGCACCCCCACCCCATCTACCCCTCTGCTCCTCTGCCATTAACTACAAAGTAGAAATCACACCAGCAGATGCTCGCAAGAGCCCAGAGCTTGTGGAAACTTGGACTTGTCAACACTGCTTAGAAATAACAGCTCTTACTCAGATGCACGTAAACAGCAGGCAGCACTGCACTGTCCCGCCATGCAGTCATGTGCTGTGAGCAGTGGGCTGGAGTTTCACTAAAAAGACATTTATTTTGCCAGGCGTGGTGGCTCAAGGAGCATTGCCAAGTTCGAGGCTTGCCTGGGCACCATAGTGAGCTCAGGGCCAGCCTGAACTACAAACCAAGACCCTGTCTCAAAAAAAAAAAAAAAAAAAGACATTTATTTTCATACTTTGTGTAAGTGACTTTTTTGCAAGTGCATCATTGATCATTTAGCTAGCTACGACTCCAACTTCACTCTCATCAATTTACTTTTTTCCTAAACAGCTGTCCCCAGCAGGCTGAGACATTAAAGTCTCAGCACAATCACACCAGGGGCACCTCCCCCCGCCCGCAGCTCGGCCGAATGCTCGTTCCGGCCCAGGCACAGTCAGTTTTCGTGTCCCATTGTTAGTACATTAAATCTTAAAGACAAATACGCTTAATGTATTAGCTATAAAGTATAAGTACCACCTAAACGAAATAATCTAGCTTAATCATCACCAGTTAATCCATGGCGGATTTCAAGGCTGTGTTTAAAGAACTTTGAGGTATTATATGAAAATATGGTGAAATGCATCAAAATAAATTATGCTGATAGATTTTTTTTTCTCCCAGATGAAAACCTTTCTCCAGGTAACTGCCTGATGATCCAAAACAGAGCACGTGCATTTTATGTCTATAGGGTAATGTAAATCATTACACTTAATGTTTTGTTGAGTTTAATAAGTATTCGTTCTGACATGCTCTGGGAGGTTGAAGCAGGAGAGCTGCAAGTTCGAGCCCAGGCTGGACGAGTTAGTGACTCAGCAAGACCTTGTCCCAGAAATAGCTCTGGCGCGTGAGCCTCGGAGAGTCTGCGCGAGGCCCGAGGCCCGGCCGGCCTGAGAAGTCCTCCGCGCGGGGCGGCGCCCCTCCCCCTCCCCTGGGCGCAGACTCGTCTCACAAGACACAGATCGCATTGGTGGCCCCCGCGCTGCCCACCACCCGCGCCAACAGGAGGAAGTGCTGGCCTCCGGGGCCTTGCCCACTGCGGGGCTTGGCTTTGGCGGCGTGGCGACCACGCTTTTGAGCCTCCGTGCTTCGCAGGGGTGACAGACAACATGACGGATGCTGTCACCTACTGAGCCGCCGCACGCCCAGCCTCGCGAGTTGTCCCGGGAGATTGACGGCGATCGGAGACTTCTCGTGTGACTTGCTCTCTGCTCTGTCTCCTTAGAAACGCTCCCGAGGGCAGGTGCTGTTTGACAAGGTGTGCGAGCACCTGAACCTGCTGGAGAAGGACTACTTCGGCCTCACGTATCGCGATGCCGAGAGCCAGAAGGTGAGCGCGCCAAGGTCGTGCGGATGCAGCCAGGACGGCGTGGCTTGTGCGATCACACCCAGCGGGGCTACTGTCCCTCGGTCCCTCCGCCCTTCACACCCACGCTGAGCCCAGCCTCTGCGCTGCTCGCTGCCCATTTCCTCCAGGAAGGGCACCCTTCAGGCTGGAATATAGTCAGCTCAAGGGGGTTCTTCATCTGTGAGTTATTTTTGGTTCTAAGAAAGCATGCTGTGTGTGTGTGTGTGTGTGTGTGTGTGTGTGCGCGCGCGCGCGCACGCGTGAGCACACAGGGCCTTTAGATTCCAGTGATTACATGACAGTCAAATCTTGGACATCATGCAGAAAACATGCTCACGCCCTGCATTTCTAGGGAGGTCCCATAGTTGTGACGTAGCTGCCAGGGCGCTAGGTGTCGGGACTTCGTCCTGTTCCTCCCTCACCGTATATTTTCTCTTTCTCAGAAATCAGTCAGCGTCTGCCAGCATTCTGTCTGCGCAAAGCCTTTGGCAGGAGCTCAGTGTGTGAAGCAGGACACTCACGCCCAAACCACACTTTCTGTCCAGGGCTTACGCCACAGCTATCTGCAGAAATCGAGAAGAATTGTTTTTATTAAACTGAGGCAAAACGTTGAATCGTGGAAGTTTTGTTTATAGATGTTATTTTTGGGTTGTGCCCTGAGTATTGGTAATGAAGTTACTGGGCAGTGTCTAATTTCATTATTATACATCTAATTTTTCCAGCGAGGAAAATGTCAAGACTCGAGCATTAGGAAATTTTCGGGTGGATGGCATCAGTCTGTGGTCCCAGCTGCCAGTCACCTAGGAAAATAGGGCAGAAGCCATGCAGAAAGCTGTGTGTGTCTTTGTCCTGGGCATCTGCCCTTTCCCTGCTGCCTCCACATTACTCAGCTAGATCCCCAAGGCACTGGCTTAAAAACAGAAAGAGAAAGGACCCTGCGAGCAGGACCTGTGCACGTGTGCCTGTCTCCTCGGTCCGTGTCAGGACATGGGCAGGGCCTGGCCACAGGCCGCAGGTGCAGGACGACTTCAGCGGAAAGACCTTCCCCACGAGCCCATTCTCAAGTGCGTTTCTAATCATGAAACCATTTTTATTCTTCTCTGATCTAAATTCAAAATGTCATTTCCTTTTCAGAATTGGTTGGACCCTGCTAAGGAAATTAAAAAACAGATTCGAAGTAAGTTCTTTCAGATTATTTTATTATGTAAGATGAAGACTTTTAGAGAGCAGAGATACAACCACATCCAAGTGGGCGGTGTGAGTAGCTTTTTGAAAGACAGATTCCAAGCCCAAGTTTGATCTGGCAGATTGGTTCGACTCTGACAGGACCCGTCTTCTGTCATCACAGCTGAGACCACAGTGACTTTAACACTTGACCAGTTCCCTGTCTCTGTGTACATGTGAAGCGTGTCTTAAGTGAGGTACCACTTCTCAGTGGATCATTTTAAAGTTCCAGAACCGTAGGAAAGCCACCCCGAAAGTAGTAGCCACATGATAGTTTTTGTTTCAAGGAATAACAAGACTGGCATTATTGTCTGGTGACAGCCCCGAAGATAAGTAAAGAAAGTTATGCTTCCTGAGTATTAAGCAATACAACTAAGGATTAACTGCGAAGTGAAACGAAACGCCTTGGGCTGTGGTTAGGGCGGAGCCCCGGAGCAACCGTGTAGCAGGCTGCAGGCCCTGGGCTCTGTCTCCAGCAGGTAAGAAGAGGCAGAGCGAAGGAGAGAAGACAGGAGAAAGCAAAGAAAAAGGGAAAGAAGGGAAAGGAAGAAAAAAACTAGCATCCCAAGGAAAGGGAAAGGAAGGAAGGAAGTGAAGGAAGGGAGGAAGGAAAGAAGCTAGATCATTTTTCACCTTTTTGGATTTAAAAGACTTAAAAAATGTAATAAGTTTAATAATAAATTTCACTGGCAAGTATGAACCCAGTTGACAGAAGAATAAATTGTTGCAAACCATAAATAAGGGCATCGTATTTATTAAAATTTAAAATGTACTTGCTGCTTGACCTTTAGTTTTACTTGAAGAAATTTACTCAGCATATGTATTAGAGAAGACATGTCTACACGTGGGAGCATGTTTGTAATACTGTTTGCAGAAGCAGAAAACTGCAGGGGACCTGAATATCTGTTTGTAAAGAAATGATTAAATCAATTATAGAAGAGCCATAAAAATAGGGCTTAATGTTTGTTAGTGAAAGTTGAGTTGCAAAATAGTGTTTATCAGATTTGTTTTTTAAAAGTTAACGTGTACAGAGCCATGTGGGAAACTCCTGGGAGCATGAGGTTTAGTGGCTGTAATCAAAAGTAGGGGTTGACAAGAAGAGTTTTTTAATCCTCTTTAACCCCTACTTTCATCATACGTGTATATAATCTTGAATGCCTGATTTTAAAAAAATA
>PVIC010003769.1:0-66788 GCA_004025085.1 Thryonomys swinderianus | reverse complement strand
TGGCGGGGGCCCTGGTTCAATTCTGGGGGAGGAGGAGGAGGAGGAGGAGGAAGAAGAGGAGGAAAAGAGTGCCTCGTGCCAGGCACAGCCCAGCTGGAGACGGAAGCGGAAGGAGCCCGGTGGGCAAGGAGGCTGAAGACGGCTGCCCCGAGCCAGGGTGCCCGTGTGTGTCTCCACACCAAGGAAGGGCCTCAGTCTTGAAGGGACAAAGCCACGAGAAGTCCGCATGGTGCCGCGGGGCGGTGCGCGGACAAGGCCCGGGCTGCCTGACGGGCAGGTGAGGGCCTGAGCGGGGCCGAGGGCTGTGAAGACTGGACATGGAGAGGCCCCGGCTGCGGGGTGGGGACTCCTGGTCAGGGCCGGGGCAGCGCCGAGGTCCCAGGGTGCAGTGGGAGCCCAGGGCCACACTCCCGGAGGGTCCTGCCGGTGGGCGGGCAGAGTGGAGGCCTAGGGCGAGGCGGATTGCTGAGCCTGTGTGCAAGGCACACTCCCTGTCGCCTTTTTCTGTTGTGTTCTTTTGTTTTTTGAGACAGGGTCTCGCCTTATACTACAGGTTAGCCCTGAGCTCACTATGTAGCCCAGGCAAGCCTCGAACTCAGCAATCCTCTTGCCTCTGCCTCCCGAGTGCTGGGATGACAGGCGTGAGCCACCATGCCTGGCACTGTGGTGTGTGGTACTGATTGCTGGTACGTGAGTCACCACGCCCGGCATCGTTGTACGTGGTTACCGGGACCGAACCAGGGACCTTGCATTTGCTAGGCAGGGCGCTGGAACCGCTGAGCTAAATCTCCGGCCCTCCTTTGTGTAGTTTTGAGACAGGGCCTCAGTAATGTGCTTAACCCGACCTCAGATTGACCCCTCCTGCCTCAGCTCCTGAGTAGTTGGGATCACAGTCAGGTCCCACAGTAGCTTTGCCTCTTTTTCCCCACTGGAGCTTTTTGAGACACTTGCTGCGCAGGCATGCTGGCTTTGAACGTGCAGCCCGGACTGACAGGTCAGCAGGCCTGCTGTCGCCTCCGGGTCCCTCGGGTTACAGCCGTGTGCCACTGTCCCATGTGCGCTTTCACTTACGTCTCTCAGGCATCGAATACACTTTGGGTTGAAACTGTGGAAGTTCAAGGGGCTTGTACAAGGCGCTAACGTAGTGTGCTGTGTCCTTCAGGGAGCCGACGGAGTGGAGTATTTACTAATTCCTGTTGACACTGGAACACTGACTGACTTCTTGGAGGAGGAGGAGGAGGAGGAGGCCTGAATCTGGCCTTCGCGCGTGAGGCGCACACGCCCCAGCGTCCACGCTGGGACCGCAGCAGAGTTCATGCCCACGCTCAGTGCCTCCGCAGTGGGCAGCCGCCCGTCCCGCAGCACCGCTCGGGCCGAGGGAATGTGCCTTCTTCCTTCCTTCCTTCCTTCCTCCGCTGTGGAGTCTCCGGCTGCACCAAGTATGCTCAGGGACTGCTGGCGCGGGAGGCTGCCGCTTCTTCCATAGTTGAGATGCCGTCGTGCTGTTCTGAGCAGGGCCTTCAGGGCCACGCTGGCTGTCCGCGTGAGCGAGCGGGCACAGCGTCCTGCGTGTTGTGTGTGCGGGAGCCGGGGCGTGCGGGAGGCAGCGCGCCTGGGCTGTTCTGACATGGTCGGGCGGGTGCAGATGGAAGGGACCCAGCCTCCCCTGGCCTGGGCTGTGTGGGACAGAGCTGGGATATGGGGCAGTGGGCGTGGCGGGCAGGACGCCTGCCCGGCCTCCGTGGGACAGACTGGCCTGTGTGAAAGTCACATCAGAGCGGACGGGAAGCCGAACCGGGGAAACAGGGTCCCGAGTTGCATTTCAGTGATTGCTTTCAAGACAACAGAAAAATACTCTATTCTTGTATAGTGACGTGTTTTTATTTTCTTGAATAATGCACCGTACTAACAGTTGTCTGAAAGCCCCACCCTCGCCCAGCAGCCCCTGGCCTCGGCCCACAGCAGCCCTGCGTGGACAGGCCACCCGCACCACGTCAGCTTTCTCTTTCATTTCTTGCCTTGTAAACCTGTTTCATGAAAATATCTCTAAATATGCTTGCAGCTTTGTTAATTTCCTTGCGACATACGGTTGATTTTGTTAAATCAATTTACTAAGGTTATAGTCGTAAATATGACTACTGAAAATACCCTTTGTGTATTAATTGATTTTTAAAAAAATTTTTGCCAGTCCTAGAGGATATTTAGCAAGAGTGAATTCGCTCCCCCCCTCACCCAGTACTTAGATGGCCGGAGGCAGCGGCTTCTTCCTTGTTCTTCTGTTGATGCCCACGGCCAGGGTGGCCCACCTCCGGCGCGCTCACCGCGTCTGCCAGCACTGAAGGCTTGCTCGGCAGGGCTTGCCGTCTGGACGCTACACCAGGACAAGCGTCTCCTGCTGTCCGTCCATTTAGGGAAACAGTGCTAACGTGATGCTCGCTGGTTCGCACCTTGGTTCCTCGCTTGTCTTGTGTGTACTGTATGTACACTATAAAAATATGTAAATGTCCTAACGTGCAGATTTTCACATTTGCTCTTAAATATCTATGGTTTATTTTTATAACTTTTGTGCCTCTATACTAGTTGAAAGCAGTAAGTATATGTCAACAGAGTGCTATTAAATAAAAGCCAGTTTGGAATCACTTTTTTTGAAGTACAGTGCTGGCTTATTTCTGCAAGTGCTGTCGCTCGCCCGCTGGTGCCAGCCTCTGCTCCGAGGTCTGGTCGCGGCCCCTTGGCTTCCAGGCTGTTTCTGCTGCTGCGTTTCTTGCTTCTGGCGAGACTGAGCAGCAGCCCGAAACCTTCACGTTTGCTGGTGCTTGCGCAATACACGGTAAAAAGTGTGCTCTGAACAGTGCTGCTAGGGGCAAAAGTCAGCTTCACGTCATAAGTGTGTGTTTGTTTTTGAGACAGTCTTGCTTTGTAGTTCAGGTTGGCCCTGAGCTCACTATGTAGCCCAGGCAAGCCTTGAACTCAGCAGTCTTCCTGCCTCTGCCTCCCGCGTGCTGCGGTGACAGGCGTGAGTCACCACGCCTGGCAGTAGTGTTTTTTTCAAGTTAAGCAAAATCAAGGGTGGGAGCACAGCTGAGCGGCAGAGCGTGTGGGAGGCCCAGGCCCACACAGCCCCATCACTGGCCATTCTCCACACCTTCTGGCCTTTGATGTGAACAAATCAGACAAAAAAAACCGACATGATACTTGAAGTTGCTGCTACACCTTTAGTTCCTCTTGCACTCTCGTGACCTAAGGGCCCGCCTGGGGCGTGCAGGGTGCAGGGACGCCTCGTGAAGCAGACGGGCCTTGGTTCTGTGGTGCTGGGCAGCCCCGCAGTGCCACAGTCCAGGGCTCCTGTTCTGCATCTTGGCTCCAGCCACCAACTCCGCCTTTTCTCCCCGAGGCAGGACGGCAGCCTTGACGGGACGGGAGACACCTGAGGCCCAGACAAGCACCTGAGTCAAGCTGAGTTTTCTTTTTCAAGTTTCTTTATTCTTTTTTGTTAACCTGCATTTTAATTAAATGTTTCCATACACACTAATAAACAGGTGATCAGCTCCTTGAAAATAACTGCATTTTAGAAAAAGCTGGTTCAAACATGAGGAAAAAATCTGTGATAGTTGGTTTCAAAAAAATTAGTGGTGCAGGCCTATAATTCCAGCACTTCGGAGGCTGAGGCAGGAGGATTGGCATGAGCTTGAAGCCAGCCTGGGCTCCATAGAGTTCAAGGCTAGCCTGAGCTACACAGTGAGACCCTGTTTTAAAACAACCTTTAAAAATAATAAAAACAGGGCCGGAGGGTTAGCTCAGTGGTTCCGGCGCGCCTGCCTCGCAAGCGCAAGGTCCTGAGTTCGATCCCCAGAAACCACATACAATGCTGGGTGTGGAGACTCACGCCCACCAGCAATCAGCACCACATACCACAATGCCGGGCGTGGTGGCTCACGCCTGTCATCCCAGCACTCGGGAGGCAGAGCCAGGAGGATTGCTGAGTTCGCGGCGGCTTGCCTGGGCACCATAGTGAGCTCAGGGCCAGCCTGAACTACAAAGCGAGACCCTGTTTCCAAAAAGCAAAAAAAAAAAACCACAATGTACCAATAAAGATAAAAATTTTTTAAAAATTAAAACAACAAAACAAAATATAACAAAAAAATAGTAAATAAAAGCAGATTGTTTCTACACTGCTCATGCCAGGCTCACTGAATGCGTTTAAGAAGTAGCTCAGCATACTGGCCAAGTTTGAACCCAAATCCACCATTTTCTAGCAATGGAAACTGCACGATCTTCTTAAAGCTGCTTTAGTTTGGTCCTTTTTACTTAGGTTTTGAGGCAGTCTTACTGTGTAGCCGAGACAGGCCTCGGACTCATGCCACCCTCCTGACTCAGCTTCCCAGTGCTGAGAACAGGCCAGATGTGAGAGGCCACGTTCATGACACTTGTGCTACGATAGCTTCACATCTTATCTGTTGTGCCTTTCCCCTCAGCCCTGGGGACTGAACCCAGAGCTTCTGCCCTGAGCTACACCCCAGCCTGTTTCTTGGATTTTGAGACAGGGACTCAACTAAGAAGCCCCATGCAGATTCAAACTTGCCACCTTGTCAAGTGTCCTTCTAAACTACAACGGCACCAATATGTAGATGAATACAGCGTATCTATTACATGAGCGACTTCTGAAGGTCTAAGTGAACACGTCAGCGTGTGCGAGATCTCGGGCACGCACGGGCGGTTCTGGCACAGGCTGGGCCTCAGCCAGCGGCCTGGGCGCACACACCAGAGCAGGAGCACGGCGGGCTCCCCACCCTCCCTCCCGAGCCTCGGCTACAGCACGGCCAGAGGGTCCCTGTCGCACTCCGACAGGACCACGCGCACCCTGTGCTCCAGGCGTGCGCGCAGCAGGTCTCGCAGGTCGGAGAGGAAGCCGCGCTCCGTGTTGCTGTGCTCACACAGGATGACGCTGATCCCCTGAGACGTGGCATCCAGAACGTCGTGGTGGGACATTTCGCCTGGGGGAAAAGCACAGGCTTAACCAGCAGACACAGGCCGCGAGCCACGGGCTTGCTCGTGCGTGTGTGACCGGAACGGGCATGTCCGCTGACAGGCTGTTTTCAGTTTGCTCACACGCCCTGCAGCAGCAGAAGCCGCCCTTACCACTTTGGGTGCCCCGAGCCAGGCCCTGCGCAGGAAGAGGGCGGCTTGCTAACGAGGCAGCCGGGAAGACAAGGCAGGGGTCACTGGGAGTCAGAAGCCAGCTGGGCTACACACTGATCAGGCCGTCTCGAGAGAATGAAAACCACGTTCTCATGTAAGAGACGAAGAAGAGGTTCATTTAGTTGTCAGATTTTGCGGCAGGGAGCGCGCAGGGCTCTGCCTCAACTGCACCAGCTCAGCGGGCGGACGGTGGCAGGACTCACGGGGACAGCAGGGCCCGGAAGGACACCCATCAGTCTGTCTGTCCACCCAGCAGCCCGAACCGGAACCTCTGGGATGAGCGACCTCCCAGGCCTGTCCCCTTGTTATTTTGATACAGGGCTGGGTGGCCTGGGCCAGGCTGCCACTTCCAACCCTTCTGCCTCAGCCTTCCGGAGAGCTGAGACTCTAGGCGTGACTGCTAGGTTGTGAGGAAATCTAATGCTAAATCTAATGCTAAATCGTCAGATGATTTCTCCACACCGTAAAGACACAACAGATCCCCAGTTCTGGTGCTGTGCCTGGTTAGTCCAGGTCCGACGCGGCTATGTATGTGCCCAGCACTGCACCGGGAGGAGGGGCCAGGCCGAGCGGCTCCCACCTGTGAGGTAGAGGTCCGCCTGCACCCCCTGCAGGACGCTGCTCCCTGAGCCGGCGCACAGGGCCACGCGCTGGATGTGGGCGTCTGCGAGGAAAGCAAAGGAGCGGGGCTGGGTCAGGATGGGGGGGGGGGGGTGCGCACAGCCAACCCTCGCCGTGGGGCTGTGGCTTGGCCTGCTTCCCCGTGCAAACTGCCGCTCCCTAAGGAGACGAGCAGGAGACCCACACGGGCCCCAGGTCCGAGGGCCGCCGACGGGCAGCTCACTCCTGGCCCGGACACGTCCAGCACTCGAGCGGAGGCCAGAGCCCTCGGTGCCTGGGGGGCCAGGAGCGGCCGGGTGGCAGCTCCTGGGCACTCCCTTCTCTCCCAGGCCTTGTCACCGGCTCCACTACAGCCGCTGCCACCGTGCCCTGTGCCAGCAGCTGCATCGCCCTGACTGAGCTGCTGCGACAAACACAACCTGTGTAGTGGGCGTGGCATCCCAGCCCTGGGGGGGGGCTGGCCGGGACTGCCACCCTGACCCGCACAGCGAGGCCTTGTCTCAAAAAACACAGGGCCAAGATGTAGCTCAGTGGTTCTGGTTCCTGCCTCACAAGCGTGAGGTCCCTGGTACCCTAGTAACCACACACCACAATGCCAAGCTCACGCCTGTCATCCCAGCACTCGGGAGGCAGAGGCAGGAGGATTGCTGAGTTCCAGGCTTGCCTGGGCTACAGAGTGAGCTCAGAGCCAGCCTGAACTACAAAGCGAGACCCTGTCTCAAAAAAACCCAAAAAACACACAAAAAAGGCAGCATTCTGCAGAGAAGGCAGCATGTGGCCTCACACAGCAGAGACGGGACGGAGCTCTGTGCCAGGCCGTGGCCTCCAGAGCCCTGCTGTGGACGGTCTGCATCACAGACATGCCCACATCTGCAAAGCCAGGGAGAGGGCAGTTGCTACAGCCCCAGTGACTACTGGGCGACCAGCGAGGCCAAGACCCCACCCACCTGCCCCACGCTGGCACCACACACGGCACCAGAGCAGCCTGGGCACAGGGGACTTACCCAGAGTCCTTCCCACTCCGAGCGCCAGGCGGACATGGGGCAGCTTCAGGTGCATCTTCACCCGCTCCACCACGGTCGCCAGGGGCACGGGCTCCTGCAGCGTGCACAGCCGGCCCATCCCAGTCTGCAGCAGCAGAGGCTGCGGAGAAACGGGCCTGAGACGCCGTCCCACACCCGCCGAGCTTGGCCCAAGGGCCCGCGGGGTCAGGCAGGCAGGACCGACAGGTGGCACTGCATGCCCTATGGGCACAGAGAGGATGCCCCAGGCTGGGGGAGGACCCACCTTGCGGGAAGTGCGGCCCAAGGCTGGGGGGCAGAAGGGGGTGGCGGTGGGGCACGCACGTGGAAGGGAAGAGGCTACGTAGACAGGGCCGAAGGGGGCCAGGGCACGAGGAAGGCCACGGGCAGGACGCCCGGTCCGCCGTGCAGGCAAGGCTGGCACCCCAGCGGGGCACCGAGGCACCGAGGCCCAGCTGCAGTGGGGCGGAGCTCAGAGAGAGAGGACACGCGTGTGCGAGACAGGCCTAGAGCTGGCTTCACGGGAGCTGGGAGCGGCCGCGGCACGAGAGACGGAAACGCTCTCAAGGGGGCGCGAGTGGGGCTGACACGTGTGTGCGCTGAGTGTGGAACCCTCTCCACGGAGAAGGTCTGTACCGCGAGTTTTCACCTAGAGGAGGCCCTGCGAGCCGGGAGGACGGCGCACAGGAGACGCCACACACAGCCGCCTGCCGGACGGACGGGCCCCAGCACCCGGGGGAGCGCAGCGTGTCCCACGGAGCCGCCGCGGCGAACCTCTGCCTGAGTGCCCGGCCTCACCGTGTCCCCCGGGGCGGTCGGTGGGCTGCAGGGAAATCTGCTCAACGGAGGCTCACGGTGTCGGCGCACGCAGGACACGGGCTGCGCCCGGGGGAGCCCGGCGGCACAGGGCACAGCACGGGAGCGGGCGGGGCCGTCGCCGCCTCACCTTCTCCAGGCCCAGGACCTCGGCCTTCTCGTGGAGCTGCCCGTTCTGGGACAGCCAGGCCACCACCTGCATCACAGCCTCCTGCGTGCAGCTCACGCCGAGCCGCGTCTGCTCCTCGCCGTCAGCCCTGCAGCGACACGGCCCGTGGGGACGCTCAGCACCCACGGCTCGAAGCTTGGGGCGCGGGGGCCGGCGGCCTGGCTCCAGCTGTGCTCGGATCTGCCGGAGAGCAGAGGACGGCACGGGGCCTCCCAGGCCTGGCAACAGGGCACGTGCGAGTGGGCCCTGCGCAGGGGACGGGTGGGACAGGAGGCCCCGAACTACAGCCCAGCCTTCCCTTTGACGTCCTCAAGGCAGGGCCTCCCCAGGCTGCACAGGCTGGCCTCCCCTCCGCACCGTCCGGGGCACTACAGGGCTGGCGGCGGGGCCCTGGGTCTTCGCACTGACCTGCACGCGCACTCAGCCCTTCCAAACTACTGAGAAAGAGTCACGCTAGTTTCCCAGACTGGACTTGACCTGTGGCCCTCCTGCTTCAGCCTCCCTCGTGCTGGTACTACAGATGTGCCACTATGCCAGGCTCCAGATTTAATTTAAAAAATGAAACAATTTTGCAACAAAAGAGTACAAGTCATAAACCAGTTTCTTACAAAAGAGAAATACTTGGGCCGGAGACTTAGCTCAGTGGTTCCAGCACCTGCCTAGCAAACCCAAGGTCCCAGGTTCAATCTTGGTCAACACAAACAACAATAGGGGGCGTGGAGACTCACGCCCACCAGCAGCCAGCCAGTACCACACCCCACAGTGCCAGGTGCGGTGGCTCAACCTGTCATCCCAGCACTCGGGAGGCAGAGGCAGGAGGATTGCTGAGTTCAAGGTTTGCCTGGGTTACATACTGAGCTCAGGGCCAGCCTGAGCTACAAAGTGAGACCCTATCTAAAAAAAAAAAAGAATTTATATTTAAAAGTCAGGTGGGCACAGTGGTGGTTGTCTGTAACCCTGGCACTTGCGAAACTGAGGCAAGAAGATCACTCAAAGTTTGAAGCCAGCCTGGCATACATAGGGAGATGCTGTCTCAGAAAAAGGTCATATTTATTTATTTTCAAAACAACTGTTAAGATCTAGTTTGGTACATGTTTTCTTTTTTCTGAGATCCAATCCAGGGCCTCGACCCGGTAGGTCAGGCTTTACTGCTGAGCCCTCTCCCGTCCTTTCCGCTGCTCCACAGCGGGTAAGGAGACTGAAGAGTGCACCTCTGCCCGAAGCAAGGGGCCTTGCGAGACACAGTTCAATGCGTCTTTCCTCCAAGGGGCACGGAAGTCACTGGCTCCCGAGAACTCATCAGCCAGCCTTACCACCGGTCACTGGGGTCTGTGTCCCGGAGAGGAAAAGCCGCCCCTCTGAGCATCACGAGGAGGACCGTGAGGTGCCAGCGCTGCCTCTCCCACAGCGAGGCGCTCGGGTGCCACCCGACGGTCTCTGTGGAAGAGCCCAGGGCACGCCGGTACACAAGCACAGGAGGCATGGCACAGCTCGTGGAAACCAGCCCCAGGGACAGTGATCTCCGCACCCACAGCACCAGGGTCACTGGCGATGCAAAGCAGGCCCCACACACACCCAAGAGGGCAGGTACCTCGCGGGAAGACACGTGACAGAAACCACCTCATCGATCCCCCTCATGGCAGCCAGGACTGTGTCCAGGTCCTGCGAGTGTCTGACGCTGAATTCAACGCGGTGGGTGCCCTCGGCGGGGTGGCTCAGGGCTCTGGAGTGCCGAATGGGCCTGGAGGTACAGACGCCTAGGGAAAGATTGGGGGAATCCAAGTTCTTCGGTGATGTTTTAAGATGTAAAAGTAAGAAAAACTATTAATAGGCAAAATTTATAATAAGCACTTTTTTTGTTTGGATTTTATGAGACTTGCTAGGCAGTTTAGGATGGCCTCCAACTCACAGCAATCTTCCTGCCTCAGCCTCCTGAGTGCTGGGATCACAGGTGCATACCACCAGGCCCAGGAGAAACAAGCACTCTTGCATCTGTTTGTTTTGTGTTGCGGAACTTAAAGACTTGCTAGGCGGGTGGCAGCACCACTGAGCTATATCCCCGTCCCCGGTAGGCACCTTTTGGGCCAAAGGTGAACCTCACAGTGGCAGCACTCCAGCCTGGCAGGCACAGAGTCCTGAGCTCAATCCCTGGTACGACAAAAAGAAAAAAAAAAAAAAAGAACTTGGATTCAAAGAATAAGCACTTTCAAAAACAATAATTTTCACTTTTGATATATAAATACATAGTTACTTTTTTTTTTTTTTTGCAGTAGCAGGGATTGAACCCGGGCCCTTGTGCTTCCAAGGAAGGCACAGTACCACTTGAGCTAAATCCTGGCCCTCACGTACATACTTCTTAGGTAAACATCATCAGTTCCTATAATGTAAGGGCTTGGTAGTGATAAAATCAAATTCAGAAGGACAAATTAACCTAAATATTTTAAAAATCAGATTCATTACTGAACTATTTTCCAGAAGTCTTAAACGTTTTTCAGATGACACAGAACCGTCTACTGCTTGGTAAATTACCTATGTAAATCACAACTCCAGATCTAAATGCTCACCCTTGCCTGGTGGTGCACCTCTAACCCCAGCATCCACAGGCTGAGGCAGGAAGATGTCACACGACTGAGGCCGGCCTAGCACACACACCACATTGCAAGACAGACCAGAGCACCTTAAAAGCGCAGGCTCAGAACGCGCACCAACGCGCTGGGCACAGGCAGCGCTCAAGGGCGCCGGGCCGTGGGGGGCACGCGGGGAGGACGTGCAGGACACCGGCTCGCCAGGGCAGGCGCTCTCCTTCATTAGGAGGAGCGTTTTCTCTCCCAAACGCAAGTCCGTTGTCACGTTCCCAGTGGGGAGCGGACGTGGTCCTTGTGCTTCCCAGGCGGGCGTGCCAACATCGAGCTCAATCCCGGGCGGTTCCGTGTGAACAGAGCGCGACAGTCCTCAGCCTCGGGACGGTGGGACTAACCGGAAGGACAAGCTCACCGAGGCCGCTGGCCAGCCAGGCGTTGACGCCCTGGGGGGCAGCGTCCAGGGCCGTGTGCGGGGAGTAGATGGCGACCCTGGCCTCCAGCGCGCGGACCACCAGGCGCTCCTTCCAGGTCCCCCACGTGACCCGCGCGAGGGGCCGGAAGACGGGCGGGTGGTAGGAGTAGACCAGGTCCGCCTCCTCGCGCAGGGCCTCCTCCAGCACCGCCTCGGTCAGGTCGTTGGTCAGGAAGAGCGTGTGCACGGTGTGCGGGGGGCTCGGCTCCACCAGCAGCCCCACGTTGTCCCAGCTCTCCGCGAACGAGAGGGGCGCGAGGTCACCCAGGGAGGAGAGCACGGCCTTCAGATCCATGCCGGCCTTCAGATCCATGCCGGCGGAGGCGCTCCGGGCCCGGGCGCGGGCGAGCCGGGCGGCTGCGGGAGCCAGGCGAGCCCGAGCCACCAACATGCAGACTCCGGGCAGACCGAGGATCTGGGGCCGACACGGGAGACGCGGCTCGTGACGCCGCCCGTGGGAGAGCGCCCCCGCGGCGCAGCACCTCGGGGCGGACACACGGCGGGGGGACCCTCACCGGCCGCGGGGCGGCAGAACGGCAAGGCTGTCCCCAACACACGCCCGTGACCCTCCCTCCACGCCTCTCCCTCCTTCCTCTCCAGCTCTCCTTCTCCTTCTCTTTGTGGTACTGGGGACTGAGCCAGGGCCTTCCCATGGAGCGCCTTCCCCGGCCCTTTCTCCTTCTCTCCAACAGGACGCGCTGCTGAACTGCACGAGCTTGACGTGCATCTGTAGCCCTCCTGCCTCAGCCTCCACGGCCCCAAGACTGCAGGCCCGCAGCACCACATCTGGCCCTGAAGGAAGCTCTTCCTGACAAACCTCCCCCTTCAGTGCTCCCCCACAGCCCTGAGCGAACACTCACAGCTGACAGTCCCGTTCACTGCAGCGCAGGCCCAGGAGCCAGCCGTGCCTCGCGATCAGCAGCGCAGACCGCACTCACCTCCGCCCCGCAGCGGAAGGCAGGTGAGGCCCCAGTGGGCCAAGGGAGGGGCGCAACCTCCTCCACAAGGGCCCGCTCTGGGGCTGAGGCCGAAGGGGCTTCTGGCCCCACTGTACACCCCGGGGGCTGCCAGCCACCAACGGCGGAAGGCAGGCAAAGGTAACGGGGAGACGCCCTGCAGCGCGTCTACCCCGTGACCCAGCCAGGGATGGCGGTGCATACCTGCGGTCCTGGCACTTGGGAAGCGCCGGAAACTCCGAGTTCAAGGGCAGCCAGAACCACCAACCAAGGCCCTGTTTCAAAAAAAGAAAATTAAAACATATTTCAAAATAAGTCAAGTTAAGTCACTAGAAAAGATATTATCAATCCTACTTTTAAATTTCACGTCAGGTTCAGGTCAGTTAAGAGGAAAACTTCCCCAAGCCCTGCTGACCCCGGTCCTGCCCCAGAAGCTCGTGCCTGCTCCCCCCCCACCACGCTCTGCCAGCGCCTCTCCCTCCTGCCCGGCTGGTAACCCACACAGGACTCTCCTCGGAGAAGACAGCTGCCCAGTCCTGCTCAGAAGACGCCCAGCCTGGTGGGCGGCTTCTGGTTGGCTGTGTTTTGCTATCATTGGAACCCAGCACTCACCATCTGTAAATATTTTTGTTCTTGATGAAAAACGCTTAAGAGTATGTACAGTTAAGAAAGCAACCAGGGCGTGGTGGCCCACGCCTGTGATCCTAGCACTCCGCGAGGCTTAGGTAGGAGGATCAAGAGTTGAAGGGCAGCCTAGGCTGTACATTGAGATTCGGCTCAAAAACAATATAGCCGATTGTTAACGACTATCTATAACCCAATGGTTCTTTTTCTCTTTTTGGAGACAGGGTCTCGCTTTGTCGTTCAGGCTGGCCCTGAGCTCCCTATATAGCCCAGGCAAGCCTGGAACTCGGCAATTCTCCTGCCTCTGCCTCCCGAGTGCTGGGGTGACAGGCCTGAGCCGCCACGCCTGGTACTGCTGTGTGGTCACCGGGAATCCAACTGAGGACCTTGCGCTTGCGAGGCCGGCGCCGAACCACTGAGCTAAATCTCTGGCCCACCCCCGCCCCAATGATTTTTTTTTCTTCTGCAGATACCAGGAATCAAACTCAGGACCTTGCACTTGGCCGGCAGGCATTTAGTACCAACTAAGAGACATCCCCGGCCCTATAACCCAAAGATCTCAAACGCGCACATTTTTCCAAAATATCTATTGCAAAGTGAGCCTGAAAAGCGGCGGACACTTAATACACGACGGAGGCGGAGAGGTCTAGGGAGGTCCGCGGCCTCTTCGGGGTTCCGGCCCGCGGGGCGGGCTCGCTGCTTCTCCGAGGCGCCCAGACGAGCCCAAAGGGAAGGACAGCAGCAGCGCGCGGGTCTCCAGGGCCCACTGCTCACCCGGCCGGAAGCAGTCCGCTCGCTGGCCGTCCGCACGACCCGCTTCCGGCTGCCCGCGCTCCCGCGCCGCGGGCAGGGGCGGACCGGCCTGGGCGGAAGTGGGCGGTCACGCCGGCGGAAGTCGCGCTCTCCGGTGAGCACTGCGGCTGCGCGGAGGCGGGCGGCCTTTCTCGCCTGCGCGGCCGGGGGCGGCGCAACGAGTCCCGAGGCACTGCTCGTCGCGCGGCAGTTAGTAGCGTAGGTCTGGTTTCCCGCCGGGCTCCAGGTGCGGCCCCGCCGTTTCCGGTGCTGTGGGAGGACGGCGTCCGGCGGAGGGCGGGCGGCGGCGGGAGGCGTCCTCTCGGGACGGGCGCCGCGCTCCACCGCCGGGGCCCTGCGCGCGGCGCGGCGGCCGGTGTGTCGGGAGCTGCCCGCCCGTTCGGGCTCCGCCCGCGGGCCCAGTAGCGGGCGCGGCGGGACGGGAGGGCGGCAGTCTGCCTGGGCGGTGGCGAGGCCGGCGCCCCGCTCTCCCTCCCGCGCCCGCCTCCGCCCGGAAGGGAGGCCGCGCCGCCCCAGGGCCGCTCCTGGGCGGACCAGGCCGAGCCCCGGCGGCCGCGCAGTTTTCCTTCTGCCTTTTGGGACCCTTTACTCCTCCGTCGGCTGCTCTGGGTTCTTGAACGCCAGTAAGTGTAGCTGCTTTTCTTTCGCCGCCGGGTGTAAGATAAACCTTACGAAATTGAAGCTTGTGTGTCTGGCTAACCGTTGTTGTAGGAAACGTGGACAGGGAAAGACAAACACACTCAAAAGAGATGGAGGAAAGCTTTATTTGACCGGCCGGCCCAGTGTAGCTGGTACTCCGTAAGGTCCTGAGCCACGAAATTTAAAAATGAGGTAGTTTTATGCAGTAGTTAAACTTGGGTTGGGCCTGGAATGAGCCATATCTTGAGGTCGAGGCTCGGGACACAGCATAGCACGACAGGCTGACCCGATGTCTTCAAAGCTCCCTTGGGGAATGCATCAAGATAGACACTGTTAAACCCGAGCTTACTGGAGAAACAAAATAGGGGCCTGTGAGCACTTTTAAGGCCTAAAGGCCTAAAAATTTAAAACTTCTGCATTATTACTTAACAAATTTCTCATCCCGGGGAAAAACCAGTAATTTGAAATGATGCCATAATTGGTATCTCCTGGTCCATTAAGTCCAGGTAGACATCAGTCACCCAGGTGGATGACCAGAGCATCAGGACCCTTACCAAAATGCCTTGTTCCTTCCTGGTACCCTTGCTACCTGACCTGCTTCCCTATTGGACCAATATTAGCTAAGCAGCTATACATGTATCTTACTGGTTCATTATTGTTTGACCCACATTGTCTTCACCTAGTGATTTAACTTAGATAAATGGCCTCTGGCGACCCACTTTCAGATCCCCTCCTGTCTTGTGAACTTAAGAAATCGTTCCTACTCTACCCTCCACTTGCCAGTGTTGTGTGTGATTGTGAGCTGTATATCAAATGTGCCAATAAAGAATTGAGTTTTAAAAAAAGAATTCATCCTTCCATTTACAGGGTGCATCTATCATCTAGCAGGTTAGGAGCTGTATTTCTCCTGTATCAGAGGGACTGACCTAAGGGCCTTCAGGGGTGAGGAGGATACAGATGGACTGGTTTTGAGAGCCTGACTGAGCTGGGGTTGGCAGGACTGAATCTCGTCCGTAACGAGGTTCTCATTATTCAAAGGATACCTGCAGAGACTTCTAAATAGGAGTGAAGATGAGTACACATGAAAGATAGAAGAAAATAAACATTCTTTTTACTTTTAGGAATAGAAACTTACTTGCAAGCTTTTCTTTGTAACACTCAGAGAAATTAAGTAGTATTTCCTGAAACCAAGAAGAAAAAAATGGTAAGTTTTATAAAATTCTGTAATTTTTAGAAGTACAGTCAAGAAAAATGAACTTACATGGGAATTTCAATGGCAAGCTAAATATAAAATATTAGAGCAAATGTTGGGTGTGGTAGCTCACGCCTATAATCCCTGCATTCAGGAGGCAGAGGCAGGAGGATTGCTGAGTTCGAGGATTGCCTGGGCTACATAGTGAGCTCAGAACCAACCTGAAGTACAAAGCTAGACCCTGTCTCAAAAAATAAAGATATTAAAGAATATAGTATAGCTGGGTAGGGTTGTGCACACTTAGCACATGGGAGATTGAGGCAGGAGGATCCCTATAAATTTGAGGCCAGCCTGGGCTTCATTGTGAGTTCAGGGCCAGCCTGAACTATAAAGTGAGACCCTTTCTCAAAAAAAAAAGGAAGAAAGAAAAAGCCAGGCATGGTGGCTCACGCTTGTAATTCCAGCACTCAGGAGGCAGAGGCGGGAGGATTGCTGAGTTCGAGTCTTGCCTGGGCTACATAAAGAGTTAAAGGCCAGCCTAAGCTACACAGAGAGAGACCATAATCTTTAAAAAATGGGGGGAAAATATTAAAACTTTTTTATTTTTTTAAGGCAGGGTCTTGCCTTGTAGTTCAGCAGCCCTGAACTCACTATGTATTCCAGGCTGGCCTTAAACTCACAGCAATTTTCCTGCCTCTACCTCCTGAGTGCTGGGATTTTATGTGTGAACCACCATGCCTAGCATTATGGTATATGGTTACCAGGCAGATGGCGGAATCACTGAGCTAAATCCTGGGCCCCTGCTTGTGTATTTTTGTAGCATTGCTGTTGGTTGAATCCAGTGCCTTGGGCAAACATGGAAAGTGGCTTTTACACAATTGAGCTAGGTCCAAGCTCCTAGGAAGGGGTAAATTTTTAATCTTGCCTCTTAGAATTAAAGTACATGAGGAAAATAGTTGGAACTGTGTATGAATAAATCAGCCATTTTTCAATAAATATTAGAGACATTGGTGATGTAGATCAATAAACAACATAATAAATGTTTTTACTCATGAAAAAATTCAAGCTTAAAGTAATTAACTCCATCACATATTTGCTTCTGTGTGTATGTGTGTGGTACCAGGGTTCAGAAGACCTTGTGCTTGCCAGGTAGGTGCAGTGCCCTGATCCAAATCCCTGGCCTGCTTCCAAATTTTAGCAGATGCTCACTATAGTGGTACTATATGTAATCACTATAGTAATTACAATGCTGTAATCCCAGCACTTGGGAAGCTGATACAGGGCAATTTCTGGGAGTTCGAGGCCTGCCTGAACTACAGAAAGAGACCACGTCTCAATAAAACAACAACAAAAAACACATTTTAGCAGAGATAGCACTTCACCCAAATATTTATATTGTCTTCTGGAGTTTTTTCCTGCTATTGAAATAAATTTGGGGAAAGTTCCAGCTGTTCTCTGAATGGGTCATTTCTAAAGCAGCATTTTTGTCTTTTGCTTTATTGTCATTTTAAGTATTCAGTCAAGGAACTAATAGTACCTGTAGTCACCTGAAAAAATGCATATGTTTCCTTCTTTCTGCTTTAGTCTGTGACACTGCACACAGATGTAGGTGACATTAAAATCGAGGTCTTCTGTGAGCGGACACCTAAGGCGTGTGAGGTGAGTGCCATCACGCGTGTGTTAGAAGTCAGTGAGTACAGCAGGATTACCGTTGGGAAGTGGGATTCTCCAACGAAAAACAACACTATCTATACAACCTGGGTCAGAAAGAGCTGGCCATTATAATTTCAGGCTTGATTTCCACTTCTGAGAGAATAATTGGATCAGAGTGATTTCTCTGTAGTCACAGACTGTCTTAGTATCTTTTTCTTTTGGCTTATTTTCCTCAGGAATAGGATCATTGTTACATCTAACCCCTCAAGACAAAACTTAAGCCATACATACAAATTAAGTCCTTTAGCTAGCAGTCCAGAGTGGGCCAGTGCCCCAAACTATTAAGACAGTAGTTTGCAAAGGCAGCCCAAAGAACATTCCGTTTCAGTCAGCTTGGAGTCACAGAAGCAGATCGCCAGGGCGGGTAAACAACCGTCTCTGCAGCCTTAAGGTAAATGGTAGCTGTTAGCCCAGCAGGAAGCAGCTGCGTCTCCGGGAGTCCAGCCCTGCTGTGGATTCAGCAGGACGTGGCCTGCCCCAGTCTGCTTACCGTAAGGCACACTCCTCCCCCACGAGGAGGAGCAGAGTGCAGGTACTGCCGCTCAGTGCCTTGCTTCAATCATGAGGGTCTTCAAAAGAAGATGCCTTACTCTTCTTGTTGCTAAGACAAGATACCTGACCTCAAAAGGAAGAAAGCTTTCTTTAGCACAGTTTGCAGAGGTCTCAGTCTGTAGTGAGCAGCTCCAGGGCAGGGCGGCCTGGTAGATGCCATCTCAGCGGGGAGGCGGCTGATGAGAGGCAGAGGGAGCAAAGCAGTAAGGACAGCAGTGCTTTCTGTGCCTAACATTTTATCAAGGCTACTTAGGGCAGGAAGCATTCACACCCTTGATCCTAACGTTGAACCATAAATGATTTCCAGCATCACACGTTCTGGATACTGTCGCCTCTGAAAAAGCCCCATCGATGGCTATGGGCTTTGGAGAGGTGTCTAGATACAAGCCATGACAGCAGAACTGTAGGGAACAGGGAAAGGGGATGTTACTAGCACCTCTCTAGTTAAGGTCTAGTCTCCTGTGAGCCTGACAGCATGGGTGAATTAATAAATAGATTTAAGAGTTAGAGAAGAAGCTAAGCTTGGGCCTGATCCGTGCTGCTCAAGGCAGCAAAACAAGGAGGACCCAGGGCTTGCTACACCTTTGTTCAATACCTTCAGAGTAACAAAACGCAACAAAAGACTCAGAGGGCAGGGCAGATGTTGGCAGTAGTCCTAGAACAATGAGTGATGTGGAGGAAGGTACTGGGTTGTCTTTAGGTGGTATAGTTCTGCCCTCGAGCATCACAGTATGCTGGACCTTGGGGTCTTTGTTGTTTCTGTGGGCAGGAAACCTAGGCCTACTCATATTTTTAATTGTGAAATTATTTTCCCCCAAAATCATATAGAATTGCTCCCAACAGTACTGCTCTATCCTTTCACTTGTTGAAATGATGAGCATAAAAGGAGGAAGAGTCAACTCTGTTAAGTCACTGATTCAGCTGTTAGTGGAAAGCTGTTCTGCTGAGGTCTCAGACAGGATGAGCCAGAGACATTCCTCATCTTCATTCAGCTCACATTCTAGCTGGGAAAATAGAAGTGACAATATCTTGGAATAAAGTATATATAATGAGAAGAATAATGAGAAATGAGCTACTCAGAAGAAGGCAAGTATAGGTTTACCCAGGAAAGTTACCCTTGCCTAATACAGGCTAGGTATGGTGGCACATACCTGTGGTCCCAGCACTCTGGGAGGCTGAGGCAGGCAGATTGCAAGTTTGAGTCCAGCCTGGGCAACTTAGAATCCTATCTTAAAATATACTTTGAAAGTAAAGCTGAGGGTGAATCTGTGAAGGCCCTGGGTTCAATCCCTAGTGATACAAAAAAACCAGGGGAGAAGGAAAGACATAAACAAATCATAGAAGATACAAAGAAAAAATAGGTACCAAGAATACCCCAAGAGCCCAGTGGTAGAGGCTGGCTTTGGTATATGAAGTCAGAGGAAATTGGGTGATCCTCAGGGTGCTGATAGCGCCATGAGAGAGCCCTTAGGTCCTGCCAAAGATTGTGTGTCTAATTCCAGAGCAGAAGAAACCTATTACAGTATTTTAGGCTGGGAAGTGACAGTATCTAAAAATGCCTAGAGTCAGATGTGGTGGCACACATATGTAACCCCACTACTGGGGAGGCTGAGACAGGAAGAGTGCCACGAGTTTGAGGCCAGCAAGCTTGAACTATGGAACAAGATTATGTCCCACAAAAACAAAACGGGGAGGAGCTGGGGGTGGAGTTCAGTGGTGCCACCACCTGTCTGCCACATGCAAGATCCTGAGTTGAGTTCTTCTGCCAAAAAAAAAAAAAGCCTGAGGGCAGGGGTGTAACTCGCCAGCAGCCTGCCTGCCTGGCAAGTACAGGGTCCTGAGTTCAATCCCTGGTATTGTTGAAAAAAGAAGCCTGAAAACCAAGGTTGAACGTACTCTTGAGTGTTTCCAGTAAATGTGCTTGGTTTGGTTTGGTTTACTTGAGACAAGGTCTTGCTTTGTAGTTCAGGCGGGCCCTGAACTTGGAATCTGGGTGTTTTCCCTACCTTCGCCTTCTGAGTGCTGGGGTTATGGGCTCAGCCACCCCATCCAGCCTGTGTGTGATTTCTGGCCTCGTGTTTGCTGAACCTCAATTACCCTTCGCACTTCTTGCAGAACTTCTTGGCTCTCTGTGCTAGTAATTACTACAATGGCTGTGTCTTCCACAGAAACATCAAGGGGTTCATGGTCCAGACCGGGGACCCAACAGGTATGCCTTCCACTCACTAGACCAGGGGTGCGTGATACAGAGGGCTGGGGGAGAGAATGGAAACGCAGGTGACGTCTTCGTGACTGGGCTGCCAGGCCACAGCAGAAATTAAATCTGGGGAAATACTAGATGTCACACGTTACTTGTATTTAAAGAGGTATGCAGTAAAGTGCCTGTAAGTTTTTAAACTTGAACCCTAAGCTAGGTGTGGTAGCCCACATCTGTGATCCTAACTCTGGGAAGGCTGAGGCAAGAAGAGCACTGAGAGTTCAAGACTAGTGTGGGCTCCTAAATAAGATCGAATCCTTCTCAACTTAAGCCTTACTTCTGATTTCTTGTCATGTCCTGTAGGTACTGGAAGAGGCGGGAGTAGTATCTGGGGAAAGAAATTCGAGGATGAATACAGCGAGTATCTTAAGGTACACCTGCTTCCCGCAGCACTCCACCTGTCATGTCTGGTGCACTTGAAACTCGGGCAGGCATGTGCCGCAGTGTCTTTTCTGTAGTGCTTGCACACGTGGAAGATGAAGTCAGGAAGGTCCAAGTGGCCATCCTGGCCTGACTGACCAAGGGGCCGGATCTCAGCCTGTTGTGATCACTGTGGACTCCACAAAGTATGAGTGCTGCTGAAGGGGTTCACAGCGGATGATGGAGCCACTGGTCTCCTTGGAGAGAGGAAGGACCTCCTCACAGCGACGCTGTTGCCTGTCACAGGTCCCCCTTTAGCCAGACGTGGTGACTCACACTTGTTGTCCCAGCACCTTGGGGGCTGAGGCAGGAGGATGGCAGGCTCATCCCCAGGCTGGCCCACTTAGTGACTTAGACCCTGTCTGAAATAAGAAAGGGCTCGGGATGTAGCTCATTGTGAGTGCTGCTGGGTTAAATCCTCATAACTGGAAGTGACAAAATATACATAAACACACACACGCGTTTCTTTACACATATACCCACATGTTTTCTGAATTGATTATATTTCTGGATGACAGTAGGTGTGGGATATATTTTCTGTTTTGCTTTAACCATCATAAGGATGTATATTAGTTTTGTTATGGGAGTTGGATTTAGGAAGTGATAAGCTTTTTGAAAATTTAGCCTTTTCCAGAATTAGAAACTGAACAGTTTTTCAGAGCTTAATTAATGGTTGCTTAAGAGTACCAGTTAAAACAGGCATTCAGTGTGACAAAAGTTACCTGTGGTGGGCCGGAGATTTAGCTCAGTGGTTCCAGCGCCTGCCTCACAAGCGCAAGGTCCCTAGTTGGATCCCCGGTTACCACATATAACAGTGCTGGGTGTGATGACTCACGTCCACCAGCAGTCAGTACCACGCACCACAGTGCCAGGTGTGGTGGCTCACTCCTGTCACCCCAGCACTCGGGAGGCAGAGACAGGAGGATTGCTGAGTTCGATGCATGCCTGGGCTACATAGTGTGAGCTCAGGGCCGGCCTGAACTATAAAGCGAGACCCTGTCTCAAAAATAAAAGTCACCTTGGGCCGGAGATTTAGCTCAGTGGTTGCGGCACCTACCTCGCAAGCACAAGGTCCTGAGTTCGATCCCGGAAACCCCATAGAATGCTGGGCGTGGAGACTCACGCCCACCAGCCATCAATACCACATACCACAGTGCCGGGCGTAGTGGCTCACGCCTGTCATCCCAGCACTTGGGAGGCAGAGACAGGAGGATTGCTGAGTTCGCAGCAGCTTGCCTGGGCTACATAGTGAGCTCAGAGCCAGCCTGAACTACAAAGCGAGACCCTATCTCAAAAAAAAAAAAAAGTCACCTTTTACTTTTAAATAGAACTACAAAAGTGTAGGCATTTTAAAACTACCAAAGTGTAGGGATGTGATAGGGCTCATTCCCATAGTCCCAGAGCTCTCAGAAGCAGAGGCAGGAAGATCATTGTGAGTTCAAGGCCAGCCTGGATCACCCCATCCCAGAAATAAAGGCTAAGGTCTTATCACTCCCAAAGCAGAGGGAAGCGAGCAGTGGGCCTGCAGGGCTGTGGTGTGTCTCCAGGGGTTACCCAGCATCACCGGGGTGAGGCTGGGAATACTGGCTGCGCTCAGGGTCTCCCCGAGAGGGACTGTCACATACCCAGCCATGACTCAGGTGTCCGTCATGTCCTGTTTGTGACCATGGGGTCTTGGAACAGCCTCTGTGTGCAGCGGTTATGGGATGGCTGCACTTCATTGCACGCAGTAGTGAAATACCATGGTCAAGAGATGGTGGACCGCCTTGTGTGTGCACTCGTGGGTCCGAGCCCGAGCAGTGTGCAGTGGCAGAAGCATCTCCAGAAGACCGATACTGTATGGTCTGTGGAGCTCAAAGATTTGCTGAGGAAGCAGCGTGTTGCCTGGCATGGGAAGCTGTGGGGCTGTGGTTACCTCACGGGAGGCTGAGGCAGTGAAGTCGCTGCTTTAACTCAGAAAGCTAAAACAAGGAAGCAGCGCTTATTTTATTAACTTGGAAAGGATACGTTTATTTCTCGTAGATCAGATGTTCGACTTGATCGCCAGTCACTTTCCAGGAAGATCACGCCTGAGTGTTTTGATGCAGCTGATCCCCATGGCTGATCAGCAGTGTGGCCTGTAGTGGGCCTTCTGCTCGGCCTCCCTGCAGCCTGGCTGGCCCTCTTAACTTCCGCAGTAAGGTCCTTCTGTCCCTGCGCACAGTTCCTCTCAAAGAAACCCTGTTGTAACCCTGAGCAGAGAGACTGTTCTCAGGGTACCATCCTCGGGAGCCAGCTGCCCGAGTGGGAGGGATGTGCCGTCCCCGCCGCTGCTGAGCCCTCCTCTCCCTCGGGTCTCCCGCTGCCCAGCTGTCAGCTTCACACCCCTGGCCCTTAGCAGGTCACTTCTGAGTAGAACCCGCATCAGCCACCTCACTGTCTCTGTGCCTGAGAAGAATGCAGGCCTTGGCTTTCCTGCCACGGCATTGCCGGATGCTGTCTATGGACAGGGAGATGAACTGAAGGATGTGCTTTTTTTTTTTTTTTTTTTTTTGAGACAGGGTCTCGCTTTGTAGTTCAGGCTGGCCCCGAGCTCACTATGGAGCCCAGGCAAGCCTCGAACTCAGCAATCCTCCTGCCTCTGCCTCCCGAGTGCTGGGATGACAGGCGTGAGCCACCAACTCCCAGCACTGTGATGTGAGGTATTAACTGCTGGTGGGTGTGAGTCACCAGGCCTGGTATTGCTATATGTGGTTACTGGGATCAAACTGGGGATCTTGTGTTTACTAGGCAGGCACTACAACCACTGAGCTAAATCTCTGGGTCCTCCTTTTTTTTTAATGGTATCAGGCATTGAACTCAGGCCCTTGTGCTTGCAAGGTAGGCACAGTACCACTTGAGCTAAATCCCTGGCTGCTGGAGAATATGGTCTGATGTGCAGAGTTTATATGTATGTCTTCCAGGGCTGCAGACAGTAGAAGTTGCACATGGCGATTAGTGCAGTTTCCTGGTCCATTCAGGTGGGGAGGAAAAATGGCGTCTGCTTGGGGTCCACGGTGAGCAGCGGTGACATTCATGCTGTGGTCTGCTTTGCAGCACAGCGTCAGAGGCGTCGTCTCCATGGCTAACAACGGCCCCAACACCAACGGCTCTCAGTTCTTCATCACCTACGGCAAACAGCCCCATCTGGACATGAAGTACACTGTGTTTGGAAAGTGAGTTCTGCTCGGGGTGTTTTCTGGCCAGCTAGTGCACATGTGCAGTCGTGACAGGTGCACAGCTAACAACTGGGGCTGGGATTTAGCTCAAGTGGTACTCATCTCCCTTGGAGGCCCAGAAGGCCTGAGTTTGATCCCCGGTACCACAACTAACAAGTAAAGCACTATGTAGGGCCTGGACTGTGTAGTGAGTCTGTCTCAAAAAAAGAAAAAAAGAGAAGATTGATTATTAAATACCAGAACTTTTTTTTTTTTTTTGGAGACAGGGTCTCGCTTTGTAGTTCAGGCTGGCCCTGAGCTCACTATGTAGCCCAGGCAAGCATGAAACTCAGCAATCCTCCTGTCTCTGCCTCCCGAGTGCTGGGATGACAGGTGTGAGCCACCATGCCTGGCACTGTGGTATGTGGTATTGATGGCTGCTGGGCATGAGTCTCCACGCCCAGCATTGTTGTATGGGGTTACCGGGATCGAACTCAGGACCTTGTGCTTGCGAGGCAGGTGAGGCAGGTGCTGGAACCACTGAGCACAAAGAACTTTTTTTTTTTGAATCAGGGTGCTAGTCTTGAAGCAGGCCTACTCAGACTCCCAGCTGAACCTGTGACCATAGTGTAGTAAACCCTATGAACTTGAGTGGTACATGCTTGTATGTGCATATTTAACACATGCATACATTCTGGAAATTGATTTGAAAAGTTGTTAATCTAAACAAAGCCTAGCAGATGTTTTAGACTGATTTGCAAAGCATGCACTTCCCAGGCGGCTCTCGGGGTCTCCTCATGATGGGAGCGTGAAGGGGTTGCTGGAGGCCAGCCTCCTTTGACGCTTGGTTTTCTTCTGTGTGGTGCTGGGCCTGCACTCAGCTGCCCTCCTGACTCCTGACTGCTGGGCCCGGAGGCGAGCAGAGCACCAACTGACAGGGAAAGCTTTGCAGTGACTGCTGCCTCAGACCTTGTGGGGGCAGGGCTGGCAACGGTGGTGACGCCAAGTGCTTCCTCTGCGTAGCTCCTGTAGCACAGGAACCCTTAGGCTGGGGTGACACTCGAGGCCGTGCAAACATACCCTGGGTTTGTGCTGGCTCCTGGGGCGGAGCTCCGAAAACCCTTGGAGTTTCCCGAATGACAGGGCAGAAGGTGATTCGTCGAAGCCACTTTCAGCCACAGCTCGACTCTGAACACCTCAGGCTGCACCAGTGAGGTGGCTGTCAGTGGCCCCAGGGTTCCCCGTGCTTGAGCTGGAAGGTTGGCGTTTCCACCTCTGACCCTTCCTGTAACCCGCCTGGTCTTGGGGAGGGGAGGAGCTGGAGGCCGTCCTGGTCCCCAGCAACCGTCACAGGAGGGAAGGAGCTGGGACTTGGCCAAGCTGGAGTCCCTGCGTCCACCCTGTTCAGGGCACTGTTGAGTGAGCTGCCAGTCCATAAGCCAGGCGCAGGGATGGCTGTCCAGGTGTGCCACCCCCCCCCCCATGACTGGGTGAAGCCGAGCAGCCAGGCGCGCTGCGAGATGCTCCTCCTCCTCGTGGCTCTTGGTGGTCAGCTGACACTCGGGAGTCTGGGACAGGACGCCCACAGGTTGGAGCCCAAGCCTGGCCCCTGAATTCTCTAGTTTTACATCCGACAAGAAAATTCAGCTGTGAGACATGATCTTGTCCTCTTTTATTCCTTATTCTTCTGGAGCACTGAGCTACGTCCCCGCCCTTTTCCTGTTTATTTTCTTAGTGTTTTTTGCTCTGTTTTGAGGCGGTGTCTCACGGTGTGGTCCAGATGCCGGGAGTATAGGTGTGTGCCACCCCGCCTGCCAGACTTTATTTGAGGACACTTTCATATTGGATGTTGTTTCCCCTCCAGGGTAATAGACGGGCTGGAGACCCTAGATGAGCTGGAGAAGCTCCCCGTAAATGAGAAGACATACCGGCCTCTCAGTGACGTGCACATTAAGGACATCACCATTCACGCCAACCCGTTTGCTCAGTAGACAGTCGCTGGACGGAGCCTGGGCAGGTGTCCTGCAATGGCCCGTGTGCTCCCCGGTTGGAGTGTGCTCGGGACTGTGCCCTCCTGTCGTGTGCAGCGGGTACCACCGAGGAGGCCCGGCAGCCTAAGCCTTGGTGCACATCACGCGTCCTCTGCTGTTGTCAGTGGGTCCTTCAGCTTTTTGTGGGGGGTTCAAGGGGTTGCCCTCAAACTCACAGGGGTCTTCCTGTCTCAGCTTCCTGAGTGACACACGTGTGTACCACCCTGTCCAGCTTTCTTTAATATTAAAAATATTCTAACATTTTTGTTCGTGCTGGGTGTCAGATGCAAGCATATTTTTTCACATTCCGGCTGCATAGCACAACCGTGGCCAGCCCGTATGCTAGGGTCGTGGAAGAGGAGGACCAGCCTCGCCGAGCTGGTCTAGGGAGGGTCTCTGGCTTTGCAGGGACGTTGGGTCCTGAGCTACAGCAACGCTTTGTACCTCCCTGCTGCCCGCTCACAGCACGGGAGGAGCGCAGCGCACGGGGCAGGCCCTGGCTGCGCCAGCTCACGGCTCTCCTCGGCCTGTCAAGAGGCTCACGTGAGGCCTGTGGGATCCAGGAGTGTTGAGACTGCCTGACGCACCCCCCTGAGAAAGCCGTTCACCGGGCTCTCATGGCTTTGCTGCGGGCTGTGTTCCCCTTGGTGCGTAAATCTCCTTCGTTAGACTGTGTGACCCCTACAACCAGTGCTCAGTACTTTCGTCTGGGTTTGTCTTGTTTCTCCCAATGGCTGGTCTAATTAATTGCATTATTTTTTGAGACACGGACTCCCTGTGTAGTTCAAGCTGGCTTTGAACTCCAGGCAGTCCTCCTCCCTCAGCCTCCAAGTGCTAGAATTACTTTGTTCATTTTTTTTTCCCCCTGGGACTGGGTTTTAAACCGAGGACCTCACATGAGTTAGACAAAGCTTCTGCCACTGAGCTTCATCTTCATCCCGTGGTGCTACACACCTGTAATCCTAACACTCAAGAAGCTGAGGCTTGAGATCACCATGAGTTCAAGACCAGCCCGGACTGCATAGTTAAAGGCCAGCCTGAGCTACAAAGCAAGACCTCATCTCAAAACATGACTAGTGGAAAAAATCAAAACGTGGCCTGCTGCCTGAAATATTTACTTTCTGTCCCTGCCCTAGATGTAGATTATCAGAAGTCGCCAGGTCCTGGCTGAGGATGGTGTTCAGTGCAGTGTGCTCGCCTCCATTGCCCACAGTCTCCGTCTCCAGGCCCAGATGCACTTGTGGACCTGTTATCTGCAGACAAGGAGCAGCTGTGTTTGCTTGACTAGCCATCCATGGTGCACAGCACATGACTGGGCTGCTTCTGGCCTCGGATACTGAGGAACGCAGGCTGAGTGCACAGTCTAAGGAGCTGAATTCCTTACGTGATTAAAACCCCGAGGAATTCCGCAGTTGCAGAACAATGTCTAAGTCAAGTGTTGACAAGCATCGTAATTCCCCAGGCCCCTGGATTCCCAAACTCCCACCTGCACTGGCTGCCTTGCCGCTTGCAGTTCTGTGGAACTCTACATCTGCCTTACAGTGTAGTCTGCCTTGACTTCTGCACCCATGTGTCTCAAATGGGTTTTTCCGCCATGGCACAAGGTGAGGGCCCAGTTCCTCACTGCATTAGAACCTAGTTTCCTAGTGACGTGAAATTGAGCTTGTGTCTGACTTTTTTCACTTGGCATTGTAGTCTCAAAATGCATCCATTTCTTTACAGATGACTCCGATTTATTGTTTGTTTGTTTGTTTTTGAGACAGGGTCTCGCTTTGTAGTTCAGGCTGGTCCTGAGCTCACTCTGGAGCCCAGGCGAGCCTCGAACTCAGCAATCCTCCTGTCTCTGCCTCCCAGAGTGCTGGGATGACAGGCGTGAGCCACCACGCCCGGCACTGTGGTATGTGGTATTGATGGCTGGTGGGCGTGAGTCACCACGGCCAGCACTATGGTATGTGGTATTGATTGCCGGTGGGTGAGAGTCAACGTTCCCAGCATTGTATGTGGTTACTGGGGATCGAACTCAGGACCTTACGCTTGCGAGGCAGGCGCCGGAACCACTGAGCTAAATCTCTGGCCCTGGGGTACTATTTTTTTTTTTTTTTTTTTTTTTTTTGAGACAGGGTCTCGCTTTGTAGTTCCGGCTGGCCCTGAGCTCACTGTGGTGCCCAGGCAAGCCTCGAACTCAGCAATCCTCCTGTCTCTGCCTCCCGAGTGCTGGGATGACAGGCGAGAGCCACCACGCCCGGCTCGCTTGCTGTTTATTGTCTACACCAATCCTGAACCAACATGGCTCCCGCCGGCCCCGCCCTTGCTCCTCGCGCCCACGCGCAGCGCGCACGTCGCCCCGCCCTGCTACCC
This sequence comes from Thryonomys swinderianus, assembly GCA_004025085.1. Lineage (NCBI taxonomy): Eukaryota > Metazoa > Chordata > Mammalia > Rodentia > Thryonomyidae > Thryonomys > Thryonomys swinderianus. The sequence goes on along the minus strand of PVIC010003769.1, from coordinate 39,177 downwards.
GCGCCTGCGCAACAAGACCAAGACGCCCCGCCCCCCGCGTCGCTGCTGTTTTCCAGGCACGCCTGCGTTAGCAGAGTCCGCACCGTTTTGTGGCGCCGGCCTTTGCGGTCTCTGACGCTTCCCGGTCGCCTCGCGAGCCTCGCGCCTTGGCGTGGGGTCTCTGGCAGCACGGTGAGGCGGAGAGCCCTCTCCTGTGTCCTCCCTCTGTGTGCGCGTGGGGGTCTGCACCGCCGCCCTCGCGCGCGGGCCGCCGGCAGCTCTGCTGGAGGACGGGGCGGCGCTCTGGTGGGCTCGGCGTGGCGGGAGGGCCGTGCGGGGCGGCCGGGAGGACGCGAGCGAGCGCTAAGATGGCGGGAGACCCGGAGGAGCCGCGGCGACAAAATGGCGGCCGTGTGGGGACGCGGAGAACAGAGCCGGCCGAGCGCGGGCGGAGGCCGAGGGGCCGGGAGGTGGGGCCCAGCTGCTCGCCGCGGGGCCTGTGGGCGGACCGGCCGGGAGAGCGGTCGGGGCCGGGGCCGGCGCATGCGCGGGGGGGGGGGGACCGGCCTCGGCCGGGTCTCCCCGGGGCGTCCGAGTTCGGCCGCAGACCGGTTGGAGACTCGCCGCGGGGCCTCGGCCTCCGGCTTCGGCGGCGGGCCGGGCGGAGCCGGGAGCGCGCAGCATTGTCCCCGGGCCCCGGTGTTGACGCTGCACTGGGAAGCTCCTTTCTGCGTGGTCGGCGGCGGGGAGGAGTCGTTTCCCGTCCGCCCCGCGGCGGGGTGGGGCTGACCGGGCTGCGCCTCTCCCCAGATGCGGCCCGCGGAGGGAGCCTGCTGCCCGGCCTGGGACGCGCGGGGCTGGCACGGCGAGAGCCGGCGGCGCCGCGGCGGCCCCCGGAGCGAGAGGAGGCCCCGCCGCAGCCTTCGGGGCGGCGCGCGCTGCGGGCTGGCGGCCTCCGGAGCCGCTGCCAGGTGAGCGGCGGCGGGCGTCCGGGCGCGTTGGGGGTTGACAGCGAAAGTAAACTGTTCTCACGAGCGGGCTTAACTCTTAACCACTTGAGGTTTTTCTTTTTCTTTTTCTTTTTTTTTTTTGAGGCACTTTGTAGCTCCTGTTGGCCCTGAGTGTACTGTAAACCCAGGCTAACCTCAAACTTGGGGCCATCGTCTTGCCCTCCACCTACCACATGCTGAGATACACAGTGTGGACCGCCACACCTTGCTTGGTGGATTTTTTGTTTGTGAGACAGGGTCTCGCTTTGCAGTCCAGGCTGGCCCTGAGCTCACTGTGTAGCCCAGGCAATCCTCGAACTCAGCAATCCTCCTGCCTCTGCCTCTGCCTCCCGAGTGCTGGGATTACAGGCGTGAGCCACCACGCCCGGCACTGACTGTGCGGTACTGACTGCTGGTGGGCGTGAGTCACCACGCCCAATATCGTATCATTTTGTATGTGGTTACCGGGATCAAACCAGGGACCTGCACTTGCGAGGCAGGCGGCGGAACCACTGAGCTAAATCTCCGGCCCCCTTGCTTGGTTTTTTGATCGGACACCATAAACCAGGCTAAATGGCCCTACTGGAACCATCAGCTGTGCCCCACCCCCCACAAGGGGCCGACCGAAGGAACTCCCTTGAGGCCGGTGTGCAGTTCAGTGTCAGATCATTGGCATTAGTGTGAGGCCATTGCCCAGAAAAGGGGATTGTTGAGAATTTGGTTGTCTTTAATATAAAGTGTAAAATAATTTTTGCTGCAGTTATTACTTGGAAAGCAGATCTATAAATGAGAAGGAATATCATAGTCGACGTTACATTGATGAATACAGAAATGACTACTGTCAAGGATGGGATTCTGGACATCACTTTCGAGACCATGAAAGCAGATACCAGAACCATAGTAGCAAGTCCTCTGGTAGAAGTGGAAGAAGTAGCTATAAAAGTAAACACAGGACTCACCACAGTACTTCTCATCATCGTTCATTTGGGGTATGAGCTTTTTGAAAACATTTTGAAATTTTATTTCCATTGTGGAACAAGGAGACTTCAATTTGTGTTTGAGGAAATTCTGTTTAAGAGATAGTCATCTCAAAACTGATGTGTAAGGTTCTTTGTTTATGTATTGGCTAGGAAATTCCAGAAATAACAGTATGTGCTTAGTCTTGTAGATTTCATTATTGAATGAGCACTAATTTTTATTCCAGTGAAATAGTGGAGATAATTTAAAGTGATTAAAGACATTTTGAAAGGGTTTTTAATGAGTTAAAAATCTGATTTGTTTTGATGGGTTCATGCCTTATCACAAAATATAGGCATTCTATTTTTGGGTAATTAAAGATTAGAGCTAGCAAAGCTTGTTCTCTAATCTTCCAATAAGCAAATTGTAACAGATTTGAACTTTATTGCTCATGTATTAATTGGAGATCAGTTGAGATGTGTAATAATTAGTATTAAACTTGGATACCAAATTTTTTTCTTCCCAAAATTAAGACTTTGATTTTATTTATACTGTTTTAACATTTGTTTAGTTGGGAAATCTTAATTTGGCCACAGTCTCCTTAATAAGTAAATATTACATCCTACAATTTTGCAACTTTAAATTTTAAGACACTAGAAACTTAAAGTTGTTTCAGTGAATGCTACAACTAAGCATTTTTTATAAAAAAAATTGTATTTATGTTTTGTTGCCTTACCACTTTGAGTATCTTATCTGAAAATCTGTTCCTTGCCATGTTTTTCTCCTGTTAACATAAACTATGCCCTGTGAATTTCTGGGGACTGAATTTGAAATTGCTCCTGCCAACTGTTTGTGGCCTGGCGTGTATCTGAATGCCTGAATATCTCCCCGCTGAATGAATTGCGTATTCTGCCCTGAATTCACTCGGGTATATTGATTGGCTGGATGATCTTGGTGCCGCCACTTGACGTTTCCAGAAGAGTCACCGAAGGAAAAGAACCAGGAGTGTAGAGGATGATGAGGAGGGTCACCTGATCTGTCAGAGTGGAGACGTACTAAGTGCAAGATGTATAGAATATTTTTCAACACTTATTAACTTTTCAGATAACATAATCTATATATAGATTAAGATTTCAGAGATTTGGAGATCTTTTTTCTTTCTCTCTTTTATTTTGTTTTTCTCTTTCTTTTGGTGGGGGGATTGTGTTTTTGCTTTCTTTAGAAATTTAATATTTGTTGTACAGAATTTCAGAACAGTAAATCAAGTTAATAAATAAATTAGCCTAAGAATGAAATTAGACCTAAAAATAGTCATGCATTTTGATGGTGTTGACCAATAAGTAAATATCTAATGATAAGGAAATTTATAGTATTGACTAGAGTAATTACATTGATAGTTTTTTAATGATAAGTACATAATTTCCACTTCTTGATATGACAGATTTATTTCTCTCTTTTAGATGAAATTGTTGATACTTTAGGTGAAGGAGCTTTTGGAAAAGTTGTAGAGTGCATCGATCATGGAGTGTAAGTTTCTCGTGTTAAAATTACACTTGAGGTGACTAGTGATGTAAATTAATTAGGCTTGTTGATCCTCTTGTTTAGGTTTCTCGATTTGGTTCTAAGAAGCTCCAGTTAAGATACTTGGCTTGCCCTTTGTGTTTTGCAAGTAGTAGTTGCGTTGGAAGTGTACCTACCTTCTGGGACAGTGCTCCAACTCAAAGACCTTGGGTTCACTGTCTAGCATTGAAAGCAGTATATTCCAGTTTTAGAAATTGATAAAATTATGTAAGGAATCCTGTCCGAAACTACGCTACGTTGTGCTTTGTTTTTCAGTCTTGTAGAGCTAGAGCCCTGCTATAGCCCAGACTGGGTGTGACCTCAAGGCCTGTCTGGACTCCTGGGCTGGGGTACAGGCCCCACCGCCGTGCGTCTTCGCTCCCACCACACTGCAGTTTGTGTTTCTCACACCTGGCTTGAGATTGGAGTTCTTGGGAGTTTTGCTCGCCCCAGGTCTTCCAGGAACCTGGAGCTGATAGCTTTAGGAAATGCTGTGATTTATTCTGACAGCACAGCCAAGCCTGGTGGTTTATGTATTTATTTACTTATTTTTCACCTATTTACCTACTTGGGTTGTTTCGTTTTGTTTGTTTTGTTTTGTTTTGTTTGTTTGGGTTTTTTGAGACAGGGTCTCATTTTGTAGTCCAGGCTGGCCCTGAGCTCACTATGCAGCCCAGGCAAGCCTGGAACTCAGCAATCCTGTCTCTGCCTCCCAAGTGCTGGGATGACAGGCTTGAGTCACCACACCCAGCACTGTGGGGTGTGGTACTGATTGCTGGTGCGGGTGAGTCACCACGCCCAATGTCATATCATTGTGGTTACCGGGATTGAACCAGGGACCTTGCTCTTGCTAGACAGGCAGTGGAACAACTAAGCTAAATCTCCGGCCCCCTACTTTGGTTTTTTGTAACAGGGTATCACTGTGTAGTTCGAGCTGGCCTCAAACTCCTGATGATCCTTCTGCCTCAGCCTCTTGAGGTTGGGATGACAGGCATGTGCCACCACACCCAGCCTGTATAGGTCTTGTAGATTGATGTCATATGTTTTATTGTCTGTCTATATTTCTTTATGTATGTATCTATGTGTATATCAGACTTGGAAGCTTCCCAAGAGAACTGAGGCTGGGGAGGTTGAGACAGCACTCTTGTACTGCCGTGGTGTCCAGGGTTGTGGATTGTTAGGATGGGCACCGTGGGAAGAACTGGTGTCCCAACATGTGGCTGAAGAAGAGTTACTCTCCATTCAAAGGTCATTTCAGTTGGCCACCTGTTGACATGAGAACACTTATACTCCAGACCTAAAAGGTCAACCACAAATTGAGTAATAGAAAATAAAATTTTTAAAAAATGGATGTCACAGGGCTGGAGGGTTAGCTCAGAGGTTCCAGCGCCTGCCTCTCAAGCTCAAGGTCCTGAGTTCGATCCCCAGTAACCACATATAATGCTGGGTGTGGAGACTCACGCCCACCAGCAATCAATACCACATACCACAGTGCCGGGCGTGGTGGCTCACGCCTGTCATCCCAGCACTCAGGAGGCAGAGACAGGAGGATTGCTGAGTTCGAGGCTTGCCTGGGCTCCATAGTGAGCTCAGGGCCAGCCTGGACTACAAAGCGAGACCCTGTCTCAAAAAAATAAAAAAATGGATGTCACATTTATTCATTCAATTTACTTTATTGAGGTGGGCTTTCCCTTTGTACTTCAGGCTGGCCCTGCACTCACAGCAATCTTCTACCTCTGCCTCCTGAGTGCTGGGATTATAGGCATGTACCACCATGCCTGGCCCCACATTCATTGTTTTTTAATTTAGACTTATTCTTCCTAACAGGGGAGGTAGACATGTGGCAGTGAAAATAGTTAAAAACGTGGATAGGTACTGTGAAGCCGCTCGCTCCGAAATTCAGGTTCTAGAACACTTAAACGTGACGGACCCCAACAGTACTTTGTAAGTATCATATTGGAACTTGGACAGTAACCTTGGGTGGATTTGCATTGGGCAAAGCTATACGCCTTTATTTCTTCTGTACATAGCCGCTGTGTCCAGATGTTGGAATGGTTTGAGCATCATGGTCACATTTGCATTGTGTTTGAACTGCTGGGGCTCAGTACTTATGACTTCATTAAGGAAAACGGGTTTCTACCCTTCCGCCTGGATCACATCAGAAAGATGGCCTATCAGATATGCAAGTCCGTGAACTGTAAGTTCCTGGCATATAGCTTCCTAGAATTGAGCTTGAGAGTAATGCCAGGTGATTTCAGTTTTTTAACAGGATGAGTGGGGCTGGGGTTGTAGCTCTGAGGTGGGACATGTGCTTACACACCAGTAAAGGTTTTGCCCTCAGTACGCACACATATAGGAGAAAAATTTTGAGTCTCCTTGACACACACAAAAGTATATGAGATGACGTGTCACTTGATTAGCTTGATTTAGCCATTTCACAACACTGTATGTGTGTAGCCCAGTGTGCTTTATGTGTAAAAATATTTTTTGCGAGTTTAAAAAGTCTGCTCTAGAGGCACATACCTGTAATCCCACCACTCAGGGAGGCTGGGGCAGGACGATAGAAGTTTCTCAGCCTCCGCAGCTTAGGCCTTGTCTCAAAAATGGAGCTGAGTGTGTAGCTCTTAAAAAGCCTCAGTTCATTCGCCAGTGAAAGGGTGTGTGTGTCTTTGGATCTGGCCAAAGATTAAAGAATGGCGAGTCCCAGCATCCTGGGAGGAAGTCTGTTTCGCTGGAGATGTCTGGCTCCACTGGGGCTGTGGGCCGGCGTCGGGGCTTGGAGGTGACTGGCCGGCGTCGGGTCGCAGCAGCTGCCCGTTTCATCCTCAGTTTTGCACAGTAATAAACTGACGCACACAGACCTGAAGCCTGAAAACATCCTGTTTGTGCAGTCTGACTACACGGAGGCCTACAACCCGCAGACGGTGAGTGAGCGGCAGCGCGGTGTGGCCGCCGGCCGCTGTCCTCCTGGGCCTCGGGTTTGCTCCATGGCGGCTTCTGTCTCCAGAGGCGGGACGAACGCACCCCGGTAAACCCGGACGTCAAGGTTGTGGACTTCGGAAGCGCCACCTATGACGACGAGCACCACAGCACGCTGGTGTCCACGAGGCACTACCGGGCGCCGGAGGTGATTCTCGGTGAGTCGTCCTCGTTGCAGGGCCTTTGAGCAGTCCAGTGGCGTTCCGGTTTATTTATAGGATCTAAAAAATATTTTTCTTTTCAGAGGGTCAGTACTTAAATGTACAGCGAGGATTTTAAGCTTTGGGTTGTTCACTGACCAGCTCTGGGTCTCACACAAGTGTCCTAAACTGTGAGGTCCAGTCGTGGGGGTGGGCAGCGCTGGACGCACGTGCTCTCCCCGCAGCACCGTGTGGTCGCACCCTGGGCTCCACGCGGGGCCGCCGGCTGCCACAGCCAGTCCTGGGACTCCAGGGAACAGGAGGCTGCGGAGGCCCAGGGGGTGGCACGTGTGGGCACCGTCACTGAACGCAGCTGATGGCTGCAGCTGAGCCTCGACCCTGCCACCCGCCACGGTGTGCGACCCCGAGCTGTGTCAGCCAGGCTCTTTCTCAGAGACGCTTCGGAGTGCAGAGCGTACCGTATGAAGTGCTGTGTGACCCTTGGGAGGGTCATGGCTGGCACCTGATGGAACCTCCTCTCTCAGAACTGGCAGCGTAGGTCTGTACACCGGCGCAGCCACAGACACTGGTGCAGTGTGCAGTGCGGTCAGGTGACAGGCCACTGTGTCCTGTCTTGCCGCGCAGTGTGTGCCTGGTAGGCCGTGGAATAGGGACTTCGATTTATCTTGTAACCCTACTTCAAAGGTCAGTCGACAGAGGCCCAGGGCCCCCCGAGAGCTGCAGGAAACAGGGAAGGGGTTGCTGCTAGAACCTCTTCAGTTCTAGTCTCCTGGGAGGCTGACGGCACAAGGCTAATACTACATAGACAGAAATGAGTCTTAGTGGAGAAGCTGAGCTTTGGGCCTGATCAGCGCCTCTCTGGGCAGCAAAGATGAGACCCAGAGCTTGCCACACCTTTATTTAGTCCATCTGGAGTAACGGAATGCCGCGTGTGGGGCAGAACAGCGAGGAAGGATGTAGATGAAGGTCCTGGGGGTCTTTGGCTGGGCCTGTCCTGCCCTGGAGCATCACAGCGTCGGGGACCCCTGGGGTCCTGGCTGTGACTGCAGCCAGGACAGAGTTACGTCTGGACGCCCAGCGCTGACCTGTAGGCAGGAAAACTAGGCCTGATCATAGTTTTAATTGGGAGATGACTTTCCCCCAAATGATACGGCATTGCCTCCTGGCAGCGCCCATCCCACACCCTTGGTCCCTGAACACAGCGTTACTGCGAGGCAGCAGCGAGGCCTTTGCCTGACAAGTTGCTCTGCTTTGCAGCCCTGGGCTGGTCACAGCCGTGTGACGTCTGGAGCATCGGGTGCATTCTCATCGAGTACTACTTGGGCTTCACGGTGTTCCCCGTAAGTAACGCCGTCTGATGCAGCAGACAGGTCCACCTTGGCACATAAACATGTTTACAGGCAGGAAGGCTGGGTGGTCAGGTACTGTGTACTGTTGACTGCGTGTTCCTCAGGCTTGAAGGGGTTTTTGCCTTCCGCTGTGTTTTGGGTTAGAAAATGGATGTTAATACTCGTGATGCATATTTTCAGCAGGTTTAAGAATTGTGTTTTTTTAGACGCACGATAGTAAGGAGCACTTGGCAATGATGGAAAGGATTCTTGGACCTCTGCCGAAGCACATGATCCGGAAAACCAGGTATGCTGCCCTCAGGCCTCCGTACTGGCCTCCCCGGGCTGTGCTGTTGCTGCTGCCCACGTCGTGACCCTGAGTGTCGGGGACTTGCTCCTAGGAGGCGTAAGTATTTCCATCATGACCGGCTGGACTGGGATGAGCACAGCTCTGCGGGCAGATACGTCTCCCGGCGCTGCAAACCTCTGAGGGTGAGTGAGCTGGCACGTCTGTGCCTGCCGGCCGCTGCCCTGCGGCTCTGTGCTGCCCGGATGCCACCCGCCCCGCCCTCTGCCCCGGCGCTTCGGAGCCAGCTGAGTGTGCTCTGCCTTCCAGGAGTTCATGCTCTCACAGGACGCCGAGCACGAGCTGCTGTTCGACCTCATTCAGAAGATGCTGGAGTACGACCCTGTGAAAAGAATCACTCTCAGAGAAGCCTTGAAGCACCCTTTCTTTTACCCACTCAGAAAAAACACCTAAGCATGCAATTGTATCATTCTCTTGTAGAGGAGATGACAGACTGTATCAGTCTAGTTTTAAATACTAAATTATTTCATACAGCTTTGTAAATTTCTTACATTTTTGTATAGTTATGTTTGGATAATTTATGGAGAGCTAAGTAACGGATGTCTTTTAGCAATTATAAAATGATTTATTCAGAATAAACTGCGCTTCATAAAATGTACCTGAGTCTGTACAGTTTTCGGCACCATTTCTCTCACGGGTTTGCGTGGTGCGGGTGCTGTGGGGTTGGCTGTTTGAAACAGGGTCTCACTGTGGCTTACACTGGCCTCGAACTCGCGGTGATCTTTAGGGCTGGAAGTCTCAGGAGACCGCCGCGGCTAGTCGTGCCTTTGGAGTCAGCTAGAAACCAGGTGGAAAGAAGAGGGGCCTGAGGGAGGGCTGGACACCGCAGCCCCCAGCACCCAGAAGGCTGAGGTCGAGGGTGCTGTGCGCTTGGCGTGAACTACGTGGGGAAACCTTGTCTAAAAACTGTGAAGAGCGGGGTTCACTCAGCATTGAGGGGCCCTGAGGGAGCCCGAGTCACTGGGGTGAACTGGGGTGGCTCTGACCTGGCTTTGCCTGTCCTTCAGCCCTGGGGACCCCAGCCCTGTACTGGGGTGTAAGTTGGGGGCAGCTGGTCCTACGTTGCCTTCTTCCCAGTCCGCGTCTTCAGAAAGTCTGCCTCTGTTTCCTACCGTATTTTATTGTACCCCATTTTTGGCTTCTCATACTGAAACCAAGCAGAACTTAACCCGTCGCTAAACGATTACTCAGGTCTGTTTCCCTGCACGGGACTCCAGTTCATCCTTGATGGGTGCGTAGTACGCCACTGTGCACTTCTCTGTCACACACCTCCGACCTGTGCGAGCCATGTGCGTGTGCACGTGCACGGCTCCCTAGTGAGTGTGGTTCCTGTAACTAGGGACATGCCTGGTGCAGTTTCTGGGAAACGGTGTTTCTAGTTTGTTTTTTGTGTTTTTTTCTGAGACAGGGTCCCGCTTTGCAGTTCAGGCTAACCCTAAACTCAGTGTCTATGTCTCAGGCGAGCCTCGAGCTCACAGCGATCCGCCTGCCCCTGCCTCCCGAGCGCTGGGATGTCAGGCGCGAGCCAGCGCGCCCGGCAACTGTGGTGTGGCGCTGACCGCGGGTGGGCGGGAGTCACCAGCCCGGATCGTCCATGCGGTTCCTGGGGTCGACCTCAGCACCGCCGGCACCACGGAGCTAGACCTCCCGCCCGGCGTCTAGTGTTGAGCAGGGTCCGCACGGGCCCCAGCGGAGGTTGTGCCGGCCTGGTCCCCGGCTCCCCGGAGGGCTGCTCGGTGTTCTTGGCAGCGGCTCAGGCTCAGTGAGGAGAGGCGCGTCCGCCCACGCACGGGCTCCGCTGCTCCGGGAGGCGCATCCTGCTGGTCCGCTGTCCCCCGGCCGGTCAGGCTGGAGGCCGGAGCTGGCTGGGCCGCCCCGCCTGTGCCCCGAGCCCCCCAAGTGCCCTACCGCCCTGGCGGGGCCAGGTCCGGGCACAGGGCTGAGCCGCGGTGGCCACCCCAGCGGGCCGCCATGCCCTCGAGGCCTTGCTGAAGGTGGGGCGTGCGGGCCCGCGGCGGGGCCGGGCAGCACCGGGCCTGGCCGCTGTGCCTGCTGAGCCTCCCGAGCGCGCCGGGCTGAGGGGCCACAGGCTGCTCGGGGCGGGCCCGGCGTGCAGGCCGCGGCTGTGGACGCGGAACTGCAGCTGGCAGGGCGCCGAGGCGGAGCGCGGCTTCTACTCCCCGCCGGCCTGGGCGCACAGGGGGACCCGTCTCGGAGCCGCACAGCAAAGGTGCGCGGGTCGCGCTCGACCAGCGGTTCCTGCCAGGCCGCACGCCCGTCGCCTCTGGTCATGTGGCCGGGCCAGCTGGGCACGGGGCGCACGGGGCACAGCCACCCACGGGACGCCTCCCCCCACCAGCTGGAGCCCGCCAGGGGCCCGGCGGAGCCTGCGCGTCTCGGACGGACCGTGCGTCCCCGAGCCTCTGCCGGGCCTTGCGGCAGCCGCCGTCAGCGGTCCCTGCCTCGCATGGGCTCCGCCAGAGCCGGCTGCTGCCCCGCAGCCCCGCCCACTCAGGGTTTGTCCTCGGATGACCTCCTCCTCCGCGGCCCGCCCCGTTGCCAGCCCCGCCCACTCAGGGTTTGTCCTCGGATGACCTCCTCCGCCGCCCGCCCCGTTGCCAGCGCTCGTCTCCGCTGCGCTGCGAGGGTCCGCTCGCAGCCTGGGGCTGGGGGCGTGGTCGGGGGCGTGGCCTGGGGCGCTCCCAGGTCGGGCCGGCTCCAAGGGACAGTCCGGGTGTGGCGCGCCAGAGGCCCTCGGCGCTCTGCCGGGGCTCAGCACAGCCGTCGCCGGGGCCGCTGACTTCCGGGCGTCACCGGGGAGAGCCGGCGCGCCCGGGCCCCGACTTCCACTCGGGACGCCCACAGCGCCGACCCGTGTCTTTCTGTGGTCAGACGAGGGGATTTTCAGCCTCCGGGGGCCCAGACGCGCGGCCGGCTCTTCCTTCCGTCCCCCAGGCGCCGAGCCTCCACCTTTCTGAGCCCAGCCTCAGACGCGGCGAGACCCTGCCGCACGGAGTGCAATCCAGGGGCCGGGGGCGGGTGTGGACCGCACCGAGGCCCGCCCTCCGCGCCGACCTGCACCTGCCCCGAGGGCCGAGGACTCCTGGCACCGGGCACGGACAGAGGGCGCCCGGGGGCGCGGCTGGCCCTGGAGAGGGATGTTCCCCTGGCCCTTCTCTTTTGCTCTTTACCCTGTTCACTGGTTTTTCTAGTTCTAAATTTCCATTGGTCCCTTTTTTCTGGCTTTTCACCTTTTTCCCTTCTTCGAGACAGGACCTGTCTACATATTTCAAGGTGGCCTGGAACTCAGCAGTTCTCCTGTCTCAGTTGAACTCAGGGCAGTCTTAGGATGTCCAGGCTGGCTCTGACTTGTAAGCCTCCTGCCTCAGCCTCCCAGAATGCTGGGACTACAGCACACACCAGCAGCTCCGGGGCCGGCTTTGAACAGGTGCTGATCTCTCTCTTGACCTCTGAGCACTGTCACGCTGCCCTGCTGTCTCCATGTTTTCTATGCAATGCTCATGGGTTCTGGGCATCAAACCTGGCCTCTGCGCCCACTTGAGCTGGACACGCTCTGTCGCTTACCCGAGCTGCCTCCCAGCCTCCTCCCACCTTTGAGACAGGTCTCCTCAAGTTGTGAGGCTGGGTTTGAACTTGGCATTCTCCTGCCTCAGCCTCCCAAGCGCTGGATTACTGTTGCACCGCCACCCGCAGCAGGCTGACAAGTGCCGTTCCAGCCGTTCCAGCTGTATGGAGAGCTGGTGGGCAGTGTGATCATTCATTCCACGCACATGATGAGCGTGGGTGAGGCCCAGGGCAGACAGGGCTTCCTCTGACGAGGGCAGGGCACCTGAGAAGATGGGACCTGCAGTCTGTGCAAGAACAGCTAGTGCCTTTCCCGGGGGCCCAGGGTCTGGGGCCGAGGGCCTCAGCGCTGAGCGGCGGCCAGGGACAGGTGGGACCCATGCCTCGGCACCCAGGGCAACTGCGGCTCTGCTCCTCACCTGGACAGGGAGTCTTAGAAAACCCTACCTGGCAGCCGACCACCCCTGCCCCACACACAACGGTCTGCACTGACCAGGTGCCCAGGACCACTCCCGGGACCTCACAGAGGGACCGTTCTCTGTGCTGGGGCCTCTGCTAGGAAAGCAGGCCCACCACGGCTCCCCGTGCGCTCCAGGCGGACGTGAAGCTGTGCGGGGGGGGGGGGGGGCTCGCCCAGGCAACGCGACACCAGCTTACGGGGTGCTGTGGGGGAGGCGGGCTGGGGACGGAAAGCAGCACAAGGAAGACGGGCTCCAGAGCACCTCTGGCTACCTGTGGCGTTTTACCTGGAGTTTTTCTGAGAACAGACGTCTCCAGAGCAAGATTCCCAGGGTAGGATTAAGCAATTTACAATCAGCTCTAGATACACAATTTAAAAAACCTTAGAAACACCAAGTTAGGAAGACCAGTTTATCCAATCACAAGGTGTAATTTTAACATCTGTACCGAGCGTTACATATTTAGGCCATGCGAACTGGTTGGCACTGGCAGCTGCTTGAAGAATGCTAAACAAAAGCCCACACTGTACGCGGCACCTGCGCTGTGCTCACGAGGTCAGCGCCCAGCATATGCTCGCTGCTGCCCTGGGCAGGTCAGGACGGGAACTCACGGGGGCGACGGGGCAGCGCCTCCGCACTCACACGCACGCTGCCAGGTGACACAGCACGCCAGGCAGGAACATGTCATTTTAAACCAAAGCACAGACCAAGAAACTCATCTATGAAACCTAAGTGTAAGGATGGACTTTATTTAAAAAAAAAAAAAAAAAAGAAAGTCTTTTGAGGACTACAAATTACAAAGTAAAGCAGATCACTACGTAGAAATCTAGTGAATACATTTTTGCCGGTGCACAAAAAATTATTTAACAGTTCTACTCCATTCACAATGTAATCAGTTCTAATGCTCTTAAGGTTATTACACCTTTATTTCAGATATTACATACTCGTCTGTCAAGACGCGTTTTAAACACCACAGTCTTGGCTAAGAAGAATGGCACCTTGAAAAGGGGCGACTTCCCACCGGTCCCCGGTGGCCCTGGCTCCAGACCAGCTAGCGCCTCACGACAAAGGTCCCTGCCCACGCACCTCGTGCCCCACGCCGGCGGGCAGCAGCAGGAACAGAGGGCGAGGGAGGCGGACGTCCCATCACCTGGGATCGATCATTCCACGCGCTTGGCTCCTGGCAGGCGGGGAATGTTCCTGCCAGACGCAGCAGCCGCGCGCAGCACCGGCCGGGCTGGAGGACCGCACCAACGCGGCTGCCAGCTCGGCTGGGCACAGCAAGCGGACCGGGGCCCGGTGGGCAGGTGGCTACTGCCTGCCACAGCCGTTCCGGGTCGGCACGGCCGCTGCCGAGCTCTCACGCCCCTGCCAGTTCTTCCCCATCAGGCTAGGCGCCCTCCGAGCATAGAGCACGGTGAGTGGCAGGACTTTCCTAAGGCGCACTTGAAATGGCTGTGTGAAAGAAAACCCACCCGTTAACTGCAGAAGTTTCTTGCAGGAAAAGCTCCCCCACTCTGCCGCCTCTGATCCTGGCACTCCTCGAGTCTGTTCTCCGCGGCTTCACTGAGGGCGAAAAGCAGACAGCAGACAACCGAACGTGAGGACAGCGGGGGCTGCTGCCATGCAAGCAGTGGCGGGAGGCGCGGGTGGCGGGCGAGCACCACGCGGTGTGGGGGTCTCGCTGGCGAGCAGGGCTCTCTGACAACCCACGTACCACACGAAGCACTGGCTTCTGAGAATATGGATATTTTTACAATTTAATTTGCAAACAGAATTTTTGTAACAAATTGTTCTTAACCAAATCATATCTTGAAAACGGTGTATGTATAGAAAACCCAGGGATAATGTGAACTGTTCATTGTGGAAGGCCTTAAATTACATTATTACAGTAGAAAATACGGGAGGTAGAAGAGAACTGAAAAGACTAACACAACATTAGATTCGACTCTATAGCTCCTGCGATACTTAAAACATGGTTTTAGGAACTGAACATTTCCGGTAACCATAGAAACAGTTAAACTAAAGTTTGCCACGAAAGCCCTTCTATCATGCTTGACACAGGGAGGTAGGAAGATGTACGAACCAGGACACATGAGACATGACACTGAGCTACCCCCGCTCGCTTTACTGAGGATGCAGGTGCAGAGCTCAGTCACCGTCTTCAGCTTCGGACTCGGACTCTGGAAGGGGGACACGCGGTCAGGCTCGGGCGCGGGCGGCGCAGGCCCTGCCCAGCACGCTGCAGTGGTGGCCACGGCCCGGCCCTGGGGCGCCTCCAGGGACGCATTTCCAGAGCGCTCGGCCCCCCTGGACCGACACACGGCGCTGCTGACCGTGCCTCCCCGCCGTGACCGTCAGCCACGCACCGGTGCCAGCTGAGCCCCGGGGCCCCGGACGGCCGCACGGCCGGCACGCGCAGGCACCCAGGCAGCGCGCAGGGGACTCACCTTCCTCCGCATTCTTGAGCCACTCCACGAACTTCTTCATCTGCTCCAGGAAGACGCTTTTCCCCTTGGCCATGTGAGCGTCCTTGTACCACTTCAGAATGGGCTCTTCGCTCAGGACCTCGGCTGCAAGAGCAAGTGGCACATCAGGGGGATCGCTGGCACAGGCATAAACCCTCACCCTGGCAGGTCACGGACCACCACCCTGCTGTTGTCCGGAGAGACCTGTGTTCCAAACACTGGCCTCCGCACCATGGGCCTCAAGAGACGTCGGACGACGAGGCAGGACGCTCCCTTCAGAGACATCAGCAGCCTGCTGCCCACACGCGAACCCGGGACACGGCCCAGACCGGAGGCCTCGCACGTTCAGTGGCCCACTGGGGCCAGCCACGGAGCGGGGTCTGGGGAGGCCCCGACAACGCCCCCCGGAAACTGAGGCAGAGCACCAGTGCAGGCCTGCTGCTCACGGGGACCAAGGTAGCTCATTAACACAGAAGCTCCGGGTCGCATCCTAGCCGCGCTGGCCAATGCTGTGCATGGCTCCCCCGCAGGCTCTGGAACAAGGGCCCCGGAGAGGCACCACCGAGCTGGGAGCCAGCGGGGTCCGAACAGGTCGCGGGCACAGGGACGGCGACACCGGTGGGTGAGGGCCAGGCGTCGGCGCCACGTTACCTTTGTAGAAAAGCACCACAATTTTCTGGAAGGCCTTCATGAAGTGGATGTTATCGTAGCAGTACTCCTGGATCTTCAGCAGCAGAGTCAGCTCGGACTGGCCTTGGGTGGTGAAGGCCGCAAGGAGAGGGCTGTATTGCTTCCCAGGGGAGAGGAGAGACCGTCACCCCCAGATGCCTCACCCTATATTCTTTTTTTTTTTTTTTGAGACACAGGGTCTCGCTTTGTAGTTCAGGCTGGCCCTGAGCTCATTGTGTAGCCCAGGCAAGCCTGGAACTCAGCAATCCTCCTGCCTCTGCCTCCCGAGTGCTGGGATGACAGGCGTGAGCCACCACGCCCGGCTCACCCTACATTCTTGCCACAGAGGAAAAGTCGCCCCTCGCGGTCACTGCGCCCTGATCTGTTCGCCAGCAATCCCAGTGGGATGCACCAAGATCCAATCGTGTCACACAAGCAATGCTGCCGGTACGAGCCCTTTCGGGGAACTGCTAAATAATGTTAGGATTTTAGAGGAAGCAAAAAACTCCCTCTTTTCCACAATTTGCTCAGAAACCAAGCTCAATGTACAAACTTAAAACTTTTTTGGTGCTTGTGGTACTGGGGACTGAACATGAGGCCTCTGCACTGAGCTTCACACTCAGCCTCTTTTTATTCTGAGACAAAATTCACTAAGCAGCTAAACGGTTCTGGCTGGGCTCAAAATGGACGGTCCTGCCTCAGCTTCCCAGGCGATGGGACTGTGGGCATGTGCCGACCCAGCGTGGCTAGGCTTAGGCCACTGTCGAGCCTGCTGGGTTTTTTCTTTTTGAGACAGGGTCTCTCTTTGTAGTTCAGGCTGGCCCTGAGCTCACTATGTAGCCCAGGCAAGCCTCGAACTCAGCAATCTTCCTGTCTCTGCCTCCCAAGTGCTGGGATGACAGGCGTGAGCCACCATGCCCAGCACTGTGGTATGTGGTTTGATGGCTGGTGGGTGTGAGTTACCACGCCCGCCCAACATTGTATGTGGTTACCAGGGATTGAACTCAGGACCTTGCGCTTGCGAGGCAGGCGCTGGAACCACTGAGCTAAATCTCCGGCCCAAGCCTGTTTTTAAACCTGTGGACCAGACAAAACCCGTGTCAGATGCAGGAGAGCTCCCGCTCCGGGCGCCGCCCGCCGCCTCCCTCACCTTCAAGTGCTTGATGGCTTGCTCCGCCACAAGCTCCTCCTTTTTGTTCCACTCCACCGTGCTCATCACACTCGACCAGACGATCCCAATGACAACTGGCTCCGGGATATTGTTCTTCTTCATCTCCTCCTTGACATACAGAACGATCTATAAAACAGACACACAGCAACGGAAGTCAGCTCTCACGCATTCTACTTGACACGTCCACTTCGAGCGTGCCCCCGGAGCACAGTGCACCACGCAGCACCATGCACACACGCAGGCCCCTGCAGGTGGCAGCAGCTCAAGTCTGAAGCTCAGTCTGTACCCAAACTGGCTAGGAGGCCAAGAAGGTGAAGGCCGGAGGGGCACGGCCAGTCTGCCAGTCTCCAGGCTGCCGGCAATGCACTGTGTCTCGGGCACGCCAGGCACTCACGTCCTTGAACGGGTCGCCGCGGGACATCTGCTCCTGAAGCTCCTTCTGCAGCTCCTTCCGGGCGCCGATGGTCTGCTGGTTCCGCACGTACTCGGAGAGCTCCTTCAAGCCCGCCTCGGTGAAGTACTTCGTGAAATGCTCGACGCTCTGCTTATTGGCGGGAAAAAGTTCCTACAAAGGGAATGTATCTGTGAAGGCAGCTGGCAGGGCCGACTGAGAACACCGGACTCGCAAACGCGTCCTGTCAAGGCGCGCGAAACAGGCGGGGCTGGGGGCGCCACCCACCATCAGCCGGTTGTCCATGCTGACTTTCCGCAGGCTTGCGGCCACGGCGTTGATGTCCTTCTCGTTGATCCAGGATTTGAAGAGCTTCACGGCGAACGCCGCCGAGACCCCTGCGAGTGGGGAGAGGAGCCCCCTGGGCCTCAGCCTGGATCCTTTCGCGCTCCCTGGGTCCCCCCAGGTGCGTCAGTCACGGCGCCCGCTGAGCCCTCCATGCCCTCAGCCGCAGCAGGCACCGCCACACCCGCCATGCCCTCATCCGCCCGGCGTTCCTCCTGCGCCCCAGGGCGGACCCCAGGACGCCGGCTCCTCCTAAGGCAGGCTCCTGTAAGAACTAAAGGGCCCTGAACACTCAGTACCGTCAGGAGGAAAAGTGAAAGCAGGTTTCTCTGCTCAAGTCCGGAACCGGCACCAAAGACTTCCCCACGCTCCCGCTGGCCGGAGTCCCGCAGGCCCCACGGCGGTTCCGCCGCAGTCACACCCCCGGCCGGCCCGCCCGCCGCCCCCATCAGTTCTCCCGTGGCTCCCGGCTCCCAGCAGGCATCACCTTCTTTCACCAGGTTCTCATTGTACAGGCTGTTGAGGATGGACGCATTGAGCGTCCCGTTAGCCAGCAGCACACCCGTCAGCATGGCCAGCTTGTTCCGCTCCGACTCGGAGAAACCCTTTAAGAACAGCAGCAGCTGCAACAACGAAGAACTCCACGTTAGAAGAGCCACCGTGTCCAGGAGAGGCTGTGATGCCCGCTGTGCCGGTGACGGGCGTGGTCGGGCCTGGCCTCCAGCCAAAGGGCACATTTAAAATGAAGCTGGTAACTAAACCCAGACTCAGAGACTTTCCAAATACCACTGACTTGAGGTGACAGCGCCTGGTCCTCCACAGACTACTTCAAATGTTCTGCTTATCTAGTGAGGAAACATTTAACAACGACACTCAAATAACAAATAGACTACATGTTTTTCTTTCCTGGTGTTATGTGGGATGGAACCTGTGGCCTCATGCACTCTAGGCGAAGGCTCTACCACCGAGTTATATTCAGCTCTTTGGACAGAGCTATGTCACCTCGGCTGGTCTCAAACTCATGGCCATCCTCTTGCCTCAGCCTCCTGAGTGCTGGAAATGCAGATGTGAACCACTGTACCAGACTCAAGATAGAAAATTTTAACCAACTAAGATCATACACCCCTAAACTACATTTCATTGACGGCTTACCTACATATCGAACATTCCATCAAACCCATGGCAGAGTTAGGGTTTGACATCACCCTTCCTGGCCTCATTCCTCTTCCTTTCATTGTGGTGCAGGGGACGGAACCTAGGCCTTCTGCATGGAAAGCACACACTCTGCCATGGATGACATCCCCAGTCCACTGCATACCTTTTTCACCTCGTCTTCAAAGCCTTTCTCCAGGTACTTGTAGCGCCTGATTAACTTGTTAAAAACCTATGAGGGACATCAAAGTTATTTCTAGAACAGCAAAGTGAGCCTTCCACCGGCTGTAACAGCTTAAACACTTCTGTCACCTCCACCATCCCACGACGTGCCCTCACGTTAATACTTAATAACCCACCCAATGGATCTGTATGTGCACACGAAAGGACTAACTTTTGCTCAAAAACAAGTCATTTACCCATCTGTACAACAGGAGCAGAGTAAGATTTCTCCGTTTCCTAATGATGTAGTTAAGTTCAGCGTTAGAGGCATTTCAATTCTTTGCTCTTAGTGATAAAAACATACCTATACATGACACTTTCAAAGGAGATCTTAAGAAGCTAATCTAGCTACAACTCTTGTTAATCTTAAAGAACAGTTGCATGTATAGTCGTCCAACTATGGAAATCTAACAGGAATTGATTTGCCTTTTCAAATTAATGTTTTTTAAAATACGTACCAATTCCAGCAACATAAAGAACTGAAATAATTTTATGTTTGACTCTCCCTAACATATCAGAGGTCTCTAATTTGCCATACTGCACCAAGGATAGTTCTCCTAAACCATTGATTTCCTTCGCCAAAATTTCCACCCGTGACCTCACAGAACGCCTGCAGTGCCAGTGGGTGCCTCACAGCGGAGGGGGAAGGGTGCATGGCCTCTCGCTCACCTGTGCGAACGCCTGCATCGTCTCCAGATCTTCCTGCGCTGCGAACACGCAGACGTCTGTGCGCATCATGTCGTCGGCCAGGGTGCCACCTGGGGCTGAAGGAGTCGCAGAAAATGTGCACGACCGTCACTTGAAAGCCATGATCATTTCAGCCTTGTTTCCCACAAGGGTTTTCAATATAAAATAAGGCAACCTTCTACAACCTGAGTTAAAAGCAACACCACTCGCCAGCAGAGATCTGGCTGGTTGGTTTCCATGCAGGAGCAGTGTGATGACGCTACAGGCACCGGGAGAATCCCCCAGGCCTGGGTCCTCACTGGGCACAGCCGGTGCGCGTGTTCAGACAACCTGTGACTTTGCAGGGACAGAAGCCTTCCAAGTCTCCACACAGCGTGTGCTGTGAAGACCCCCAGCTGGAGACTGCACGTTAGCAAACTGAGGGGCGAAACCTTTGTGTATGGCTCAGGCAAGACTACATTGCTGGTTATAAGCTAGGTAACATCAGATGCTCTTTAAGATGTCCCTGAACTTTTCCTTAGCAAAAATTCCTTACAAGGTTTTTAGAGCCCGGGATTTAGCTCTGTGATGCTGTGTCTCGCAAGTGCAAGGTCCTGAATTCAATCCCCATAGCAGCTGGTGGTCCTAGGTCGGGAATAGAGGGACAGCCCCAGCCCCTTTTGTTTTTGGGTGGGGTCTTGCTAAGTTGCCCAGGCTGGCTTCACATTTGCAAACCTCCAGCCTCTACCTCCCAAGCACCATGTAGCGCTTAAGTGTCCTTTTGGCATGGTACACGAACGGTGCTCTGATCTCCTTACAGGTTGGCTCTGAGGGTCAGTACAATGGTACCTTGGAAACATTCTGAGCAGCTGTTATACTCATTACATCTTTACAAACACATCCGTTTTTGGTGACAGGAACTTAAAAACTGGGGATGGTTGTCGGAACTTAGTTATTTCTAAGGGTGATGTCTATGCAACAGACCTCAAACACAGGCTCAAGGGTAGCAGGGCTGCCTAGTAACTTATCTTGACCCAGGAAGGAAAGAACAGACAAGCCTCCTGCCATAGAGACAAAACACAACACAATCAAAAAGCACCCTGCTGTTAGGTTTGTCCAAAAGCTCATACAGATTTACACAGTTCCTTAAACTACGCCCACTAAACCACTTACCCAACATTCCACCAGCCACCAGGATGTCAAAGAGTGTTTCTGCATATCGGCGGTAGTCAAGTTTTGCTCCAGAAGCATCGAGAAACTTTGCTACTGCTTCCAAATCGGTACCAGTTTCAGTTAAACCTTGAATAATACAGTCTTGAAATTGAGTAGGGTCAAATCTCTCTTTTTCATCTGGGAAGGAAAGAGCCCAAAACATTTAGTCTCAAGGGTAACCAAAATGTCACAAACCATCACTTTATGAAGCTGTTAAGTTTACAAAATTCTTCACAATTGCATTTTTCAGTACCTGAAAAAAAGCAAACAAAAACTACACAGATTAAGACTTGAAACAAGCAAAAACGTGACAAGGGAATAACCATACCTTCTGCACAGCTGTGCATATACAAGGCCCGACGGCCCAGTCACAGAATTATGTGCTCTTCTACTTTTCCAAACACAAATCTTAAGGGAGCCAAATGTGCTAGCATTTGGATTTCTGAAATTTTGCTCCTCTGGTAATAAGGCTTTTGCTTCTCTTTAAATGTGCATAGAATTTCAGTGTGACCACTCATTTGGAACAGTAAGTCCCCAGCTCATGAATGCCTTACAAATGAGTTCTGTCCCATGGAAAACATAAGTTAGGTTTGTTTGTAAGCTGGACAAAGTGAGCCTTGTACAGTACACCTGTGAAAGTTCACAACTCAGATGCTCAGGAGTAGGGAACTTACTGTGTTTATTGTAAGAATCACTGCAAAGTCTGTTACTGACTGACATCCATATGCTAGAAACAGTACTGAGCACGTTGCCTTAATTCTATTAACATCAAGAGATGGACTGGTTTCCATTATTCAGAAAGAAAAGTTACTCAAGAAGACTAGGTAACCAAGAGACGTCATAGGCTGGCAGTGCAGAGCCTGAGTGAAATAAACCACCTGCCTGCACTTTGGATTTGAGTAACCAGCCTGGTCCTCCACTGTGAATGAAGCCAGGAATGCTGCTGTGAATATGAAGGGAGGCAAAGTAGAAAGCAGGGTGTGCCTTGGGCACACCTAACCATCCCCGAGTGGCTTTCACACTGTGCAACACAGACAATGTGACAGAACTCAGGGACTTCTTGCACACCAGGCAAGACTTCTGCCTCTGTGCCTTACCTCCAGCCCTTCACCAGAGCGAGTTAACATTTTGATTTTCACACAGCAATAGGTGGCAAATTCTTTTCTAGGCTCAGACATTCCCGGTTTTAGCATGAAGAGTCCTGTTTGGAAGTTCTCTCAGCCCTCGAAAATGGGGCTCTCGACAGCAGGAGGCTAAGAGTGATCTTTCTCCACAGTCAGGGATGGACAACTCCTTGAGGCTTACAACAAGGCTGCCATTTATACAAAAGCGATACACAGGATACAGACTTTTATTTTTGCTGAATTGCTCTAGTTTGCAACTCCTGCCTTAGAGAGAAGTGATGTTCTGTAATATGCATCTCACCAACTGTCTGTCATTCAGGAAAGAAAAACCATTTCTCTCCGGTAGCTGAGGCAGTTCTCACTTCCTCAGATCTCCTTGCCACATGAGGTTAGTATGTGCTTTCAAATTAATATTTTCAAAAGTTCTAGGAAAACCCCAAGCTTAACACCAAATACATCCAAGACCACATCTTACTTAGCTCTACACTCCTAGACAAGGCCTTGCAAACCAGTTTAATAGTCACTTAGTATGATGTGCATCACAAACATATACTAGTAAGTAAAAAAATGAAGTGAAAATGTTTGCTTAAGTTCCCGTTAATAAACACCCACAGCCCTAAAAATAATCCTTTCCTTACTACATTTGTGGCAAATATCTCAAGAAGCGTGATGTGAATCCTACTCCATAAGAACTTCCATAAGCACCAAGGGCTGAACCCTGGACCTCAGGCGAGTTAGTTAAGAGCTGTGCCGCACCGCCAGCTTCTCTAGCACACACGCTTCAGAAACTTGGGCAAAATTAATGACATAAAAGTTTAACAAGTAAATTAACCTCTGCTCAAGCAGATCTGCCTAAATGAAAACTGCTGGCCAATGAAACAAAGCTTTAGAAGAGGTACCTTGTCACGCTCATCACACTCCACCACCTACTGAAGAGACACCTGATTCTAGAAACTTTGAAGTTTAAGCAGTGGAGTATTACGGTGGACGTGACACGGCTGCTAAGTGGAAACTGAGGTTCTTTCCCGTTCCTTTCTGGTGGAATTTTAGTGCCTCGCACGGACGGTTGGAGCACCCCGTCTACAGAAGGCACCTGCAAGTTTGGAGAAGATACTAAAACGGAATTACCTCTTTTTCTGGTTTTAAAACGCTGGCCTGATAGCGTCGGCTTTTGCTGCTTTTGATTATTCATAAAAGACACCCTAGAAGGAGAGAAGCGAGGCTCAGTGCGCCCGCGCCGCCAACTCCCGCACAGGTCCCGCTCGCAGCCCGAGGGCAGTTACCGGCCCGAGCCGGCGCGGGCGGCGGCGTGTCACAGAGCGCGCGGCCCATCACAAAGCGTCCGCGGCGCCGACCTTTGGACCCAGCTCGCCGCCTCCCACGACCCGCTCCGCGCCGGGCCCGGACATCCGCCCGCCACCGCCGCGCCGGGCCCTCTCCCACGGCCTCGGCACGGGCCCTGAGCACCGCCGGCCGCTCCCGCGCCCTGGCCGGCCCCGGTGGGCGCCGCGCCTCACCGAATTTAAGGCGAAGAGGAAAGAGCCAGAAATCCCCGGGGCGGCGGCAACTGCAGCAGCGTCTCCCCTCTGACCGGAACTAACGCGAAGGAGGAAGGAAGCGGGGAGAGGTGTTGCCCCCGCCCTCGCCACGCAGCTCTCGCGAGATTCCTTCTCCATCACTGCATTTCCGCCCGCCGCGCTCAGCTCTCGCGAGGTTTTCCCTCCTGCGCGGAGATCGTGTCTCCGCGCAGGCCGCAAAGCTCTCGAGACCTTTCCCCGCTGTTTAGTTCTCGCGAGATTTCTCCTTCTGGTGCCCGCCCTACCCAGGTCGCCCCCGGGCTCGCGTTTTCCGCGTTCCTGGGAGGTGTGGGGCGCGGAAGTCGGAAATGGAAGGGAGCGGAAGACTCCAGTTGTATTCCCGTCAGGACTCGGGCTGCCTGTTCCCGCGTGCCCCAGACGTCTTCCTGCGTCGCGCGGCCCTCCGCTCTCAGCACCGGCAGCAGAAGAAGCGGGAAGCCCTGCGGCCTGGTCCCGACCGCGTCCCGCCGGGTCCCAGCCTCAGTTTCCCCTCCCGCCCCGGGGGTGCAGGGGCGGCGCGCTGGGCCCCCCCGCCCCGTCTGCGTTCTCCCCCGGCGGAACCCCGAGGACGGCGTCTGTGCCCGTCGCCGCCGCCCGCTGCTCTTCTGCGTTCTCCCGTGCCGCGGACCTGGGCTCCACCAACTCCCCGCCCTTTTGGGTTATTTTGCCCCCACGCCCACCCGGTGTACCGCGGCGGCCGGTGACGGTGGTCTCTACGCCCTGGCCCTGCCGTCTGGGGGTTCCCCGAGGGGTCCGTTCCCGCCGCCTTTGCCGCACCTGTTCTGCTTCTGATTCACCTGCTGAGTGAGGAGACCGAGTCGTGAGACCGAAGCCCCCGGCCGGGAGCTGGGGGAGCCTGGCCTGCTGGGGCCCGGGGGGCCCCGTGGGTCTCCGGGTGCGGCGGGGACGCGGCAGAGGACTCGGGAGCGTCCAGGTTAGGGTTCCCCGACCCCAACCCACACTGCTGCGTCTCAGGACTGCGGTTGCTTCTTTTTTCTCTTCTCAAATGTTGAGGATACAATATTCCAGAAACACCGTAGCTTCTGTTACATGGCGCATAAACGTCGGGCGAGCTCTTGCGAGCACTTCGTTTGTTAACCGTGTTCAAGCTTCACCGCTACCCAAGGGTCTGGAGACCATAGTCGCCCTGCTTTGCAGGTGGAAAGCTGAGCACGGAGGCCAGGAACTTGCTCCCGTCCCTTTAGTAGGAGGGCTTAGTTTGCACCCAAGCAGCCTGACCCACCGCTGCAGCTCTCGGCCAAACCATCAAGGTCTTACTTATCTTATTCAACAAGCACTGGGTCCAGACCAGGAGTGACGCAGGTGACGATCAGACCTGTGCCTGACAGGGTTCATCTTGTGTGTTTGCCGCAATCCTCGATCTCTTTGCGTTTTACTGGTACCCTCGCCGGAGGTTTCTGTCGCCCATTACACAGGACTTGTGCCGTAGTTTCCTAACTGCACTCTGCCTTTCTTTACACTCCGAGTTACCTTGCCAGTGTGCACGAGAGTACAGGTCCTCTCACTGGTGATTTCCATTTTCTCAACTTATTGGTGCTCTGGCTTTTGTTGGGGGCTGGGGGGCCCCTCCCATGTGAAGCACACATTGTGCTGCTGACTCACACACCTGGCCCCACCTCAGTGGGTTTTACCATCCGTGGTGGGGTTTAGAGCAAGTTGGTGGATGGAGAAGTATGTTAAAATGAGCTAGTTATTTTCTTCAAAAATTAAAGCATATTTAGATATATCTGTTTTAGTTACTTTCAGCACACTATTTGACATCCACAATTTAAAAGAGGAAAGGTTCATTTGGGCTACATATTTTTGTTTTTGAGACTCTCACCATGTAGTCCAGGATGGCCTTGACCTTGAAGTGACCCTCCTGTATCCTGGGATTACAGGTATATCCCACCACACCTGGCACTGGCTCACAGTTTGTAGAAGTTTCAGTAGCTGCCTCCAAGGCAGCGCGCCATGGCGCAAGGGCCTGGCAGAGAAGGGTCAGGAAAGGAGAGAGCTGGCTCTTCCAAGCCACACCCTGTGGCCACCTCCCCAGGCTCCACCTCCCAGCCTCACACACCCTGCTATAAACTCATGGGGGGACTCTTTCTCCCGTAAGTGTCACACCCCATGACCCAGTGAGCTCCCCAAGGCCCCGCTGGTGCCCACATGAGGCTTTGGGGAACATCTAGATACAAGCCATAACATTGTGCCCCAACCTCTAAATGATGCACATTGCTCTATTAGTCCATCTGCAAGATTGCCAAAGTCCTAACAGTTTCTGCATTCCTGGAAAATTCAAGTGCAAAGGGTCCTCTGAGATTTAAATTCTTAGCTGTGATATTTCCTCCTCCTTCAGTCTAGTTACAGGTTTTCCAATTTTGCTACTATTTTCAAGAAAATCTTTTGATTGCATTATACCCCCCCTTTTCCTTTTGTATTTTGAAACAGAACCTTCTTATGAAGTGCAAAGTAGCTTGATCTTTTGAACTCATGTAGCCCAGGCTGGCTGCAAACTTACAGATAGATACCCTCCTGCCTCAGCCTTCTGAATGCTGGGATCACAGGCATGTACCACCATGCCCAGCTCCATTTTTTTCCATTGAGTTTTACTATGATCTTTTTTTTTTTTTGTTCTAGACAAGAATGGTACAACCCTATTACTATCTTAAATTTAATGGTTTTTGATGAATAAACACTTCCCAATTTGTTGTTTTTAGCTGACTTCTCAAGTCTTGAAATCGTGGTTTCAGATAGTTTTGCCCAATTTTTGTACTTGTTTTGGAGAGAGGATTTCACTGACCTCTCTTGCCACTACTGCAAGCTTCCAATAGTGCTTTTAGATTAAAATATTTGAACAACTCAGGTGGAATGCATTAAGTGCAACATGTGTTGATACTGCTTTTAACTCTGGTGCTGGAAATGAATATACTGTATATGTGTGTGTTTTCCACAAGCAAGTAACAATAGACCCTTATCTAGAGTTGAGGAAGGGCCTATTTCAAAACAGCCCCTGGTTTCCTTTGCAGAGGGATCAAGGAAGAGGCCATTCCTGTGTTTCAGGTCTTGCAGGAGATGAGAAGATTGTAGGACACGTTACGAGCATGGCTTACCTAGTCTACCTCTCACATGCATGCACCAGGGCCTCGTTGTGCTTTCTGTTTTTTGTTTTTTTTTTGCAGTACTGGGGTTCCAACTCGGGCCCTGGGCTTCCACAGCAGGCAGGGTCCCACTGACCTAACCCTGGCCTGGGCCGCACCAGAGCCTTGGACGCAGCACGCCAGTGCTCCACCACTGAGCGGCCCTAGCCTCGTGTCTTTTGTCCACAAATGCGTACACACATGTAAGTTCGTGTATGTGGATGGCTAGAAATATTTTCATTGGTTCCACAACATTTTTATACCGAAGAAGTTTTGAGATTCAGTGAGTTTCCAAATAATTTTAATGACTTTAAGATTCCATAAATATTAGTAATCTTTGACATAAGATGAAAATGAGCATTGCTTAATTACCCAAGGAGCTTAGTGTTGGGTAAATAAGTACAGATACTCTTGTTTAATGACCTACCTGCTTAGCGGAGGTATGCAAGACTTACACCTGTCTTTTTTTAAATTTTTTTGAGACAGAGTCTCACTATGTAGCTCAGGCTGGCTGACTGAACTTATAGTACAGAACCTCAGTTTTATGTTCTCTTATACATTACAATACTCCATGGAAGAGTAATGGAAATAAAAACCCAAGTCTTCACGTTGGAGTTTCCTTTTGCCATTTCTTTGTTCTGAATACTGTATTGCACTATATATATACAATTCGTCATTTCAAGACCAATCCGTTTAATGACCCAGTCTCAGGAGCAGAACTCAGTCATCAACAAGGAATGTCTATACCTTCTTTTAAAGGAAAGCGCACTTTTTTATGCCAGAGCCAGCCGGACAAAACAGCAGGTCAAGGGGTGCGGATTAAGAAAAAAGAAGACAGGAAAATGGGCTTGGGAGGACCTCTCAGTCAGTACTGAGCAGGTACCTCATTGAGAGCTCGCTGTTCATACAGATTTGAAGGTCTGCAATGCATCACCAATGGTCTCAGATTGTTTACAAAGATGCATAGTATCTGAGCATTTATCAAAGTAAGGTCTTAAGTATAGATTATCCTGTGTTAGGTTGACTCCCTTAAGTTTAAAATATAATTTCCCTCTACTTGAATGACAACCTATACTTCCCTATACTGTTTTCCTTAAAGCAAATTCACAAAAATAAATCTATCATATGGTCAATCATTCTGCAGAGTTGCAGAATAAGTTAAACTTATATCTAAACCTAAATGTCACGGGAGGACAGAGCAGCACGTGTCATGATAGAAGAACAGTGGTCAGCAGCCCGGGCCAGAGGTTTAAGACTTTCTTAGTCAGGCACCCAGTGCCTCGATCCAGAGGTCGCAGAGCATCTCGGGAGCCGGGCAGCTGTCTGACCCAGCGCCGACCTCGCAGCTGCGGGTTGGTGCCGCACCCGAGCAGGTCTCCAGGCCTGAAGGAGCCTCCCCCAGCAGGGTCTGCTGCCCACGGGTTTAGATTTCTCAATAGGCTGAAGTAAGTGGGAGGATTAGGGGCTCACAAAACAAACTCCCCCTCCTGGCACCATCTCATTTCTGAAAGAGATGCCCCTGCCCACTCCCAAACAGCGGGTCGGGCAGTCCTGGGGACAGACCCGAAACTCCAGAGGACCTGGCCGGCGATGCCCGTGCCTGGGCCGGGCTGGGAAGTGCTGAGGCAAGTGGACCAGTGACTGGGCACACCGCTCTGCTGCCACGAGAGGAGCAGTGTTCCTCGGGGCTGGCACCATGCCGTACAGTTTCTCGCAGCAGTTTTGCGAGTGGGCCGTGTTACCTTCCGGGCACTGACTGCAGCACGGCTGACACGGGCGGGGGTGCGTGGAGTAATGCCGGTGCCGATGGGCCGAGGAGGAGAGCACATTTAGGGTCCTCCTTTGAAAGGCGGTATTACGACCATCTTGGAGGATGTAGCACTTGCTCTGCTCAGAACCTGGCGCGCCCAGAGCCTGGCCAGGCCTCAGAGCAGCCGCGGGCAGCTCTCACCGTGCAGCTCAGGCTGGCCTTGAACTTGCTGAAGAGGACTGTGTGCCCACACCAAAATGAACCGTTGAGAAAGGCCGGGCAAGAGCTCGTGGGTGTCCTGACTGTCCCAGGTGCCTCACTCCCGGCCGGGAGAAGCCGCTGTGCGGGGTCAGAACCCGAGGACAAGGATCCTGCTCGGCCACGGCTGCCGAAGATGGGTCCCAGGGGCCTGTGAAGGAGGCGCCAGGGCGGCCTTGGAGCACGGGGGGCTGTCCAGATGGAGGGAGGCCGGTGTGGAGAGGCCTCAGTGGAAGCCTGGCCACCGGTTCTGAGAGCCGGGAGCAGCTTGGGGACCCTCGTGTTGTATGCACTTGGTGTGTGTGCATGTGTGTGTGTGTGTGTACACACGTGCAGGGGGACATGGAGCTGGGGTAGCTTGCAAAGGAGCTTGGTCTCTTCCCTCTGGTAGTTTATTCTACTGGGGGAGATTTTTAGACAGTTTCTCTGTGTAGCTCAGGTTGGCCTTGAACTCCCAGTGGTCCTCCTGCCTCAGCCTCTGGAGTGCTGAGGTTACAGAGGCATGTGCCACCATGCCTAGCTGGTAATTTAAATTCTTGAGAAATGTAGTATAAAATAGAAGGTATATTGAACCATAAATTAACTTTTATCTACATCCTAAGAATAGTTTGCATTGTAAGTGTAGGTGGTTTGCATTTGAAAAATTCAGATCATGGATCCCTGTGTCGAATGACATGTTTATGCATAGTTACTCCTTTAATTTTATTAGCCAGCTGCGGTGGCTTATGCCTGCCTGGAATCCCAGGGCTCTGGGAAGCTGAGGCGGGAGGATTGCAAGTTCCAGTCCAGCCTGGGCAACTTTGGAACTTAGTGAGATCCTATATTAAAAGCAAAAACATTAAAAAAAAAAAAAAAAGGGTGAGTGTGTAGCTCAACGTGAAAGCCCTGAGTTTCATTCCACGGCGGGGGGGGGGGGAATATGCATTTAATGTCATTTACACTGGGTTATTAGAGTTGTTATAGGTTCTCCCTGCAATGCAGCTGTCCACTAGCTGTAGCTTGTGTTTGTTGTTCAGTACAAAGCTCCTTCTCTTTTTTTTTTTGAGACGGGGTCTCACTTTGTAGTTCGGGCTGGCCCTGAGCTCACTATGTAGCCTAGGCAAGCCTCGAACTCAGCAATCCTCCTGCCTCTGCCTCCCAAGTGCTGGGATGACAGGCGTGAGCCACCACGTCTGGTATTGTGGTATGTGGTATTGATGGCTGGTGGGCGTGAGTCACCATGCCCAGCATTGTATGTGGTTACCGGGGATAGAACTCAGGACCTTGCGCTTGCGAGGCAGGCGCCAGAACCACTGAGCTAACCCTCTGGCCCGGTTTGTTAGTACTTTTGAACAGGGTCGATGTTTTAAAAAATCTAGTAAACTTTATCTTTTAACAGTGCTGGTGAGCACGTGGAAATGGTTTCCAACACGAGGCTTCGAGTGTATCTTTTCACTTCAAGAATGTCATGCACTCCGGATTGCACGCACAGCCCACGTGGTGGTTTCTACTCAGAGGCCTCTGGCTGCCGCACTTGGCAGTCCTGGCTCACAGCAGAAAACACAGGTGCCAATAGCCACCCTCGCCCGTGGTGCACCAAATAGCTTTATTTTTACTTCTGGTTTCTTGAGACAAGGTCTTGAGACAAGATCACTCACAGTGATCTTCCTGCCTCAGCCTCCTGAGTGCTGGGATTATGGGTACGTACCACCATGCCTGGCTGCACCGAATACTATTTTTTTTTTTTTTTTGCTTTTGAGACAGGGTCTCGCTTTGTAGTTCAGGCTGGCCCTGAGCTCACTATGGTGCCCAGGCAAGCCACTGTGAACTCAGCAATCCTGTCTCTGCCTCCCGAGTGCTGGGATGACAGGCGTGAGCCACCACGTCTGGCATTGTGGTATGTGGTGTTGATTGTTGGTGGGCGTGTCTCCACGCCCAGCATTATTTGTGGTTACCAGGGATCGAACTCAGGTCCTTGCGCTTGCAAGGCAGGCGCCGGAACCACTGAGCAAACCCTCCGGCCCTGCACCGAATATTTAAAAAATACAAACCGCAGGCAGAGACAGGAGGATTGCTGAGTTTGCGGCGGCTTGCCCGGGCATCATAGTGAGCTCAGGGCCAGCCTGAACTACAACGCGAGACCCTGTCTCAAAACAAACAAACAAACAAACAAACAAACCGCATTTACTATCATATAAGATGAAAAATCTCTCACATTTTATTAGATTATTTATTAGATTATTCCTCAAATAAGCCCAATCACAGATTTATTTGCCAAAGAGCTTTTAGAATTGCTTTACTTCCTCCGAATTTCAGCCCTGCATTCCCACGGGGCCCCACTCTGCCGCCCCCGTGCACTTGTCCCGCCCGCGACCCCCGCCCTGACCCCTGTCCTGCTCCTTCCTTGGGCTCCTGGGCCCGACGGCCCCCAGGCGGCGCGTGGGCCGCAGTCCGCCCTCCCTGTGCTCCAGGCGGAGGAGCCGCAGCCCCGGAGGGCCGACGCGCTTCTGCTTCCGCCAGGTCTGCCCCGGCCTGGCTCCGCACTCGGCTGCTTCCCTCGTGACTTTGCCCACGTAGGCTGCGTTGAACCGGGGTCTTCCCCTGAGAGTCCCTGCGCCCGGCGGCGGCGTTCCCCCGGTCCTGCGCGTTTTCCCGCTCCATGTTTGCATCTCTGTCGCTGCGGTGCCGGGACCGAACACGGGGCTTGCTCGGCGCCGGCTCCGCCGGGGCTCCCTGTCCGCCGCGAACCACGGAGTGCGACTGACACGGTGACCGGCTTTGTGCGGGACGTTTCTCTTCGGAATCCCGCGGGAATGGGAGCAGGGGACAGACGGCCGGCATGCGGACCCCTCCGCTGAGCTGTCAGACCCGCGCCGCCCTGGGCCGAGGGGTCACTGGGGTCTCCTGTGCCGACTGCCACGTCCTGGGGACCCCAGGAGTCCGTTCGAGGGGCGGGATGCAGGGGAAGATGCTCTTTCTGGAGATAATCACTGACCCCCCTTGTGTGGGGCCTGCCTTCCTTTCTGGCCTCTGGGCCGAGGAGTCTAAGTAACTTGTAAATAATGATTCATCTTGTTGGTTTAATAGGCTTGAATCACTGTGAAATTTTGTACCTTTCTTCCTCACAAAGTATGAAAATGTTCACTTGGAGTTACGATTAAGAAGCCATCGTCTCACCTGGAGTAAAAGAAAAGCCAGAGAAGACCCGGTGACCGCCCGAGTCTGCGTGTGCGGGAGGGCGAGGCGGAGCTGGGCGGCAGGCGCGCGGGGTCTCCCCGGCCTTCCCGTGCTGCCCAGTGCTGGCTGCAGCGCCCCCGCCTGACTGCGCGCCGCGGCCTGAGCTTGGCGGCTGCGTGTCCATCTCCGCCGACTACCTTTCACCGGGTTCCGCGCTGCACGCCTGTCCCTGTGGTGGCACAGGCCGCTGTCCCTGCCCCTGCGCTGGAGGACTCCGGCCGCCGTGAGAGCGGGTGCCGCGGCGGTGCCGGGGCGCAGCTCGGGGTCCCCGGGGCCGGCGCCGACTTTCCTCTTTGAGTGCCTATCGTGCAGTTGTGGGCTCACCTTTCCGGAGACGGTGGAGGCTACACGATGGGGGTGGCCCAGGGTCTGACTGGCGCGGGGTCCTCTCTCGGGATCTGGACGGGAGCACGGGGAGCTCAGCACACATGGCCCGACGCCGTCGCGGCGCTTCCCGGGGCAAGCGCATCCACATCCGCATCCGCATCCGCTGCGCGAGCGCTGCCCCTGAGCTGCGCCCCCTGCTGCGGGCATGGAGAGCTGCGCAGGCGCCAAGGAGCCCTTCCCACTCGCGAAATACGAAGGGGAGGCCGGCTCGGCGGGGAGGGCACGGGCCCGTGGCACCCTGGCGAAGACCTTCCAGACACGGCGCCTGGGGCGCGTCTCCCCTGCCCTGGCCA
This sequence comes from Thryonomys swinderianus, assembly GCA_004025085.1. Classification (NCBI taxonomy): domain Eukaryota; kingdom Metazoa; phylum Chordata; class Mammalia; order Rodentia; family Thryonomyidae; genus Thryonomys; species Thryonomys swinderianus. The sequence continues at coordinate 6,773 of PVIC010003769.1, read as the reverse complement.
TCTGTCCTGGGACGCCGGGGCCCCAACCCTGCTCGGCCGCCTATCTCTGCGGGCCCCGGGGCCGAGGACGCGGCTTCCTTCGGGGTCTGAGCGGCCCGGGCCTGGCTGCCCTGCCGGCTTCTCTCGCCCGTCTCCCCTCCCTCACTCCTCCTCTCCCTGCACTGGCATCTGTACAGGCTCTTGGCAGCAGTGCTTAGAGCACAGCCTGCCTGTGGGAGCTGAGACTGGTCCCCTCCTGTCAGAGCTGCCCTCTGCTGCTGCTCTGCCTCCCCCTGTGTGACTGGGCATTGAACTGGGGAATCTCCACTGGGCTATGCTGCTAGCTTTTTTTATTTCACTATTTTAACTTTGTTTTTTTGGTTTTTAGTTTTTTGAGACAGGGTCTCACTGTGTAGTTCAGGCTGGCCCTGAGTTTACCATGTAGCCCAGGCAAGCCTGGAACTGAGCAATCCTCCTGCCTCTGCCTTCCAAGTGCTGGGATGACAGGTGTGAGTCACCACGCCCAGCATTGTTGTATATGGTTACTGGGATCGAACTCAGGACCTTGTGTTTGTGAGGCAGGCGCCAGAACCACTGAGCTAAATCTCCAGCCCTAGGCGGAGACTTTTGTTTGTCTTCACCTGTCCTGTTGCTAAAGTCTCCTAGGTTGCATTTTCCTAATTTTTTTTTTTTTTTTGAGACAGGGTCTTGCTTTGTAGTTCAGGCTGGCCTTGAGCTCATTATGTAGCCCAGGCAAAGCTCGAACTCAGCAATCCTCCTGTCTCTGCCTCCCAAATGCTGGGATGACAGGCGTGAGCCACCACGTCCGGCACTGTGGTATGCGGTGTTGATTGCTGGTGGGTGTGAGTCTGCACGCCCAGCATTATATGTGGTTACCGGGGATCGGACTCAGGTCCTTGCGCTTGTGAGGCAGGCACCGGAACCACTGAGCTAACCCTCCGGCCCCCTTGTGGGATTTTAAATGGTTGTGCAAAACACATTTTCCGAGAAATACGTCTTCCTCCTGTCATCAAAAAGGAAATGGGTGGATGGTGTCTCTGGCCCTGCTGGGAGCTGCTGCGGCGTCGCTAGCCCACTCGCTTCTCGCCAGGACCAGGCGACCATCGCCAGCCCAGACCCAGCAGGCTGCACCCGATGCATGGCATCAGTCTGGATGTATAAATGCTCGTTCTGGTGGTTTTTTTTTAAAGTAATGCAAATGCCCCATGCTTCTCATGAATGCCTGCTTTTGGTTGAAGTCAATTTAGTCATGAAGACGAGGCTTGTCGTTATAAAGGTTGCTTCTGTCCTGGCGTCTGCGGGTGAGCCTGGTGGGACGTGGGAATCCCTTCCCGGCGGCTGGAGGCGGGCGTGGGGGGCGGGCAGGGCAGGGCGGGGCTGGTGCGGACTGCGGCGCCCACACTTAGAGTAACTCACGGTGACCGGAGTTCCCCACGGTTGCTCTGAGTCATCCCCAGGGGGAGTTACCCGGGCTTTGCCCTGTTGCTGTGGAGGACGTGACCCCGGGGGGTTTGTGCCCTGCGCAGGGCGAAGCCTGTCGGGCTCCCGGGGCTTGTGCGCACAGCAGCCCTCGAAGGCTAAGACGTGCAAAGGGCGTGGGGATTTCAGTCCCTGCAGGAGCCTGTGCACAGGGTACAGGTTTCTCCCTCTGTGCGGGCTGGCGAGAGCCTGGCCTTGTCACGCCCTGTGGCCTAGAGCTGCTCCTGGCCGCAAGTCGCGGGCTTTGGGTTAAGCACCGTGGTGCACTTTGATCAAATGCGCTGACGGGGTCAGTGTTGGAGGGGCTCAGAGGCTTCTCGGGGTGTGGGAGAGGTGGGTGTGTGGCCCCCTCCCCCCCAAGGCCGGGCGGCAGCAGGTGCTGGGCGCGGGCCTGGCATCACGCAGGGCATGGGAGAGATGGGTGTGTGGCCCCCAAGGCCGGGCGGCGGCAGGTGCTGGGCGTGGACCTGGGCATCACTGGCTGCCCGTCTCGCCCTCAGGGAGAGCAGCTCTTCGCTGCAGGCGTTTCCCCCCAGGAAGGGCCAAGCTGCCCTGGCCCGAGCTCTCCAACTGCCCCGGGGGCCGCAGGACCCTGGCACTCTCCTTTCTGTGCCCAGCTCTGCAGCTCTCCTGATGGCTGAGGTGGCTGTGGGTGCGGCCTGTTGTGACGTGCGACACCACCTGAGACTGTGTGCTGCCTGTGTGCCCGTGTGCGTGTGCGTGTGTGTGTGCATGTGCGGGAGGGAGGCAGGCAGCGGCAGCGTGTGGCTGGGTCTGCCCCGACGCAGGAGACCCTGGGGTGTCTGTGGGGAGCCAGTGACTTGGGTGGGGGTGGGGAACAGGCGTGTGCAGCGGGTGTGTCGAGGCGGGGCAGCGGGTGCGTCCCGCCCCGGGGCCTGTGGGCCAGCACTCTGTCACCCATGCATCCCGCCCCTACGCTGTGGGGCTGCCCTGCTAGGCCGTGCTCCGGCCTCAGCCTCCTGGGCCGCTGGGCCCACAGCCTTGCTGTCCACGGGTTGTCAGCCCTCGAAGGGTCTAGACCGTCCTGCCTCGGCTTCCTGGGGGGCAAGCTCAGTGGCATGCAGGGCCAATGCTGTCCTGAGCTGAGAACTGCTGCACAGGGGTGGGAGTCGCAGCCGGCCCACTGCGGCCCCGGCGCGGCGTGGAGAGCCGCCTGCTCACCATCTCTGTGAAGCGGTCCGCGCAGGCCATGCACACACGTTCTGGCGTGGCCGGGCTCCTCACGGTGGGCTCCTCAGCGAGGCCCCTGTCCTTGCGTGCAGCGGCCACCGCGTCACCAATGGCGAAGAACACGGACGACCCGAGGAACATCCCGGACTCCCCGAGGCCCTGTGGGAGCACAGTGGTTTGGAGGGGTTCACTGGACCCCACACTGCGAGAGGCTGGCCAGGGTCCCTCACCAGTGCGTCCTCAGCCCTGCAGAGTCTTGCATGTGTTCCTTGACTGACACTAAAAAGCCCAGTGCTGTTACAGTGCTAGTGTCACCCGAGCTTCTGTGGTGTGCAATCCTGGGTGGGTTACACCTCACGTCTCTTGTACAGGGTGTGTGTGTGTGTGTGCGCGCGCGCGCGCGTGTGCAGAGCTCTCTGTGGTGGAAGCTGCCCGTCCCAAGCCAGCCGGACAGCTCGCCCTGCCGCGGGGGAGGCAGGTCCGCTTCCAGGAAGCTCTGCAGACGGCTCAGCTGCAGGAGCAGCGAGGGAGGCGCAGGACCCGAGCGGAGGAGGGGCGCAGGCGGCTTCGCCTGGCCCTGCTAAGGCGGCCGTTCGCTGTTCTGGGCGGCAGAGTCACCTCGCTCTCCAGAGAACCTTTCCGGTGGGAGTGGTGGAGGCGCTGTGTCAGCACAGCTGCGCCGAGGCCTGTGGTCCTGTGGTCCTGGGCGGGTGGCCCCAGGGCCAGGCTGCCAAGGCTGCTGCTCCCGCCCCGCCCTGGGGCCGCCCAGCGTTGGGTGCTGCTCTGGGGCCGCGCCGGAGCCAGCTGGGACGGGCAGGGGGACCCAAACCTTCTGCGACCTTGTGCCCAGCGTGGGCCAGGCCACCCCTCCAAGCAAGAGCCTCTGGAGGGCTGGGGAATTAGCTCGGGAGCTGCCTCCGGCCTTACCAGTGCAAGGTCAAAAGCATAGAGATGAAAAGCGCCTCCAGAAGGTCCCCAGGAGACCGCGTCTCACTCAGACTGCGAGTGTGTCATCTGCTCGCCCAGCGCAGACATGGGGCCTGGGTTTCACTCTGCAGTTTCAGTCCCTGAGCCCAGATGGGGGGCGGGGCCTGCCAGAGGAGGCCCCTCCCAGGCGAGACACTGCCGCCCCCCAAGCAGCCTGCTGAGAAAGGGCTGTGGGCTCCCCCCGGGGACCGAGAGTCTGGGTAGTGGGGCTCTGCCCGGCCTTCTGTCCGCACTGCTGCCCCTGCGGGCTGAGCGCTCAGGACGTGCTATGCAGTCCAGCTGGCCTTGAACACACTGGGTGGCCCAGGCTGGCCCTTGAACCCAGGGATCCTCCCGCCTCAGCCTCCCAAGTGCTGGGCTGACAGCTGTGTTTGCCGCTACACCTATCAGAGTTCAGAGGTCTTCAGGGTTTTGGTGAAAATGTTATGCCCTGAGGAAGGCGAAGCTCTCTAAAGACTTGGGTTTCCAGGGGAGAAGGTCACTTGTCTTTCTCTCTTCTCCGGCGGGCCCTCCACCCTGTGGGCTGGCTTGCGGCCGGTGTGTCCTTGCTAGGTGCTGCCCCATGCCACGCTGCGGCAGGCGCTCACCTTGGATGAGTAGATGGCGGGCTGGCTCTGTGCCGGCACGGACGGCAGCAAGGTCACGTTGAACTCCTCCGGGACACCCGGCACTGTGGTATGTGGCATTGATTGCTGGTGGGTGGGAGTCACCACGCCCAGCGTTGTATGTGGTCACTGGGATCGAACTTAGGACCTTGTGCTTGCGAGGCAGGCGCCGGAACCACTGAGCTAAATCTCCAGCCCCCTGAATGCACCTTTTGATAGAGGTAGAGCCCTCCCTCCTCTCCGTGCTGACCCCGCTCATGGCTCCTGGGCAGCAGCTGCTAGGGGACCCGGGGCGGGGCGGCTCGGCAGTCAGCAGAGACCCCTTCCTAAGTGTCAGCAGCCAGAGTCTGTGTGTGGGTGTGAAGCGGGTGTGGGGTGCCAGGGAGCCCGCTCAGTCCCCTCCCTCAGGCGCATCAGTGGCCACTGGGCCCCATTCTCCTCTTCCCTGCCCAGAGCTTTGGTGGTACGTGCGGCTTGGGAAGGTTCAGTCTTCTTCTCTTTCTACTTCTTCTTTTGTTTTTTTTGGTTTGGGCGATTGAACTTAGGACCTTGCAGCAGCAAGGCAGGTGCCAGAGCCCCTGAGGGGAGTCCCTGGCCGCTTCTCTCCTTAAGCCAAGGGTGCGAAGTCTCCTCCGAGTCCTCCACACCCCTCCTCCTCTCCGCCTGCTGCGTCCTGTGCGGCTGCACTTGCTCCCGGGCACATCCTGGGTGCCGTCCGCCTCTGGCTGTCCTGGCCTCTGGCAGGAGTCTGCCCAAGGGGAGCCGCTGCCGGGGGATGGCTGTGCCCTCCGTGAGGCTCCCTGCTCGGTTTAGGTTGTTTCCTCATCGGGGAGAGACTCACCCAGTCTTCCCAGCTGCCTCCCGGGTTTTTCTTAATGACGGGCTCCAGGCATCTCAGAAGGGTCTGGCAGGCGTCCTGGGGAGGAGGGAATGCGCATCAGAGCAGAGACAGCAGGAAGAGAGGGCTGCTGACAACGAGTCGGGCCAACGCGTCTCGGGCTGCTTCGGCCCAGCGCCTGAGAGCGGACAGTCACCCGGCCGGGCCTTGGCCAGGCACCTCGGGGCGTCCCTGCCTGTGGCGACCTGAGGCCCTGAGCCTCAGGCTCCCCCGTGGAGCACTGCGGCTCTGAGCTCGCTTCCCTGTCCTGGGTCTTCCATCCTGTTCCACGTCCTTCTGGGTGCGACACACTCGGTTTCTCTCCCTTCTGCCCGTCAGACGACTACGCGGAGGGTCGTGGCTTTGGGTGTGAAAGGAGCGCACAGAAGAGATTCTCCCGGCAAGGACGTGAGCCCAGGCGCGGCCTCGGTCCCTGAAGATGGGCCACTGCGCAGTCTGCTGACAGCTCTGCGCGCTGGGCCAGAGCTCTCTGGGCCTCAGTCCACTCTGCACTGGACCCTGCAAGTTCCAGGTTGCCACGCTGGCTCTGAGCTGAAGGCGTGTCTGCTGTCAGAGCCCGGCAGGGCCCCGTGCAGGTACGGCGGCGCGGAGCAGCGCCTCTGGCGTCTAGTCAGGGCCGAGGTTCTCATACATCCCCTGGCAGAGCCTGCGGGACGTGTGGCTGGCACCCCAGAGGCAGGTGCCGTGGACCTCGAGGAGAAGGGTGGAGAAGCCCTGATTCTGTCCTGAGACGGTGAAAAGGTAGCGCTGTTTGTGGGCCTCGGCGAGGCAAGGTCTTGCTGTGTGGTGCAGGATCGCCTGGAGCTCACTGTGCAGCTCAGACCTCCCAGTGGTCCTCCTGCCTCAGCCTCCGGAGCTGGGAGTACAGGTATGCTTCCGTTTCCCTGCTGGCCAGTGCCGGGGAGCCCTGACCGCCTTGCTCGCAGCGCCGCCAGCCCGCGGGCCTCCCCAAGGGTACCTCCCAGCCTGCCGTGTCCTGTGTCCGGCAGGAACCGGGAGACAGAGAGACAGATGGAACTGGCGCAGATGGGCACAGCGGTTACCTGGACAGCCCTGCCGTTGACGTCGGCGCCGATGGACGCGCCCGTGGCCACTGTGTTGGGCACAGTCGCCGTGCTGGTCTCCTGGACGTGCAGGCGGGACATGGGAGCCTGCAGCTCGCGGCTGGCCACCTGCGTGAGGACGTGCGCTCGATGTGGACGCGGGAGGTGGGGTGCCACACGGGGGCTTCGGACACCACCGCGCGCGGGCGTCGGGTCGCTGGGTGCTCGGGTGAGGGAGCAGGGCACGGGTTGCCGAGACTGGCACTTGCTCAGAGGCAGAGACAGAGAGACACGCGCGTACACAGAGACAGAAAGACACACAGACAGAGACAAAAAGACTGATTCACTCGACTGATTGGGTGACTCAGAGTTTGGTCTGCAACCCGTTTTCAGCCCGAGAAGAACTTGGGGTGACCCGTCCTCCTTCTGGAGTGCACCTCAGCTTCAGCTTCTGCTTTTTCTTTGATGTGTTCCAATTTCTCATACTCCATACTCTCTAATATTTGCTGTTTGCTTTTTGATTTTCTCTTGTTCTACTCTCCCCCTCTCTCTTTCCCTCTCTCTCTCTCT